>PVKH010020627.1:0-14543 GCA_004027955.1 Chaetophractus vellerosus | reverse complement strand
GTCATTCCTTAACTAACTTATTTTTTGACAAAGGTGATAGGATAGCCACTCCTGCCATTATGGCCCATTCCATAAGACTCCTTTGAATCAAACTATAGTAAGATCCTCCTACTGGCTTTAAAGAAGTAAGTTGCCATATTGTCCAAATATCACATGGCTAGTGCCTGTGAATGGCCTTCAAGAGCAGAAAGTGACTCCTACTGACAGTCTACAAGAAAACTAGTATCTGTCAATTCTACAACCATGAGGAAATGAATTTTGCCAAAAAATTGAATGAGATTAGAGTGATCCTTGCCCAGGATGACACCTTTATTTCCTTTCAGCTGGTGAAACACCAGACAAAGGCTTCAGTTAATTCATGCCCAAATTCCTAATGCACAGAACGATAAATAGTATTTTTCGAGCCACAGTGTTTCTAAGTTTGTTACTCAGCAATGGAAAACTAATATATATATATACCATATTTCCTTCTCTCTTCCTCCCTTTGTCCTTTCATCCCTTCATTCCTTCCTCGCTTCTTCCCTCTTCCCTTACTCTTTTCCTTCATTCCTCCTGTATCAATCTGCCAAAGGGGTGCTGATACAAAGTACCAGAAATCTGTTGGCTTTTATAAAGGGTATGTATTTGGGATAAAAGATTCTTTACAGTTACAAGGGCCCAAAGAGTCTAACTCAAGGTTGCTTTCTCATCAAAGTCAGTTCCCATGTGTTGAAGCAAGATGGTCGCTGATCTCTACCTGTTCTCCCCTTCCTGGGCTTCCCCTTCCTCTTAAGGCTCCGTAGTCCCAGCTTCTTCCTGGTCTCAGTATAGGGTGGCATAGGGTGTGTCTCTCAAGGCTTCCTATATCAGTTTTGACTCTATTCCCAGGGCTTTATCTATTTTAGCCTTCTCCTTTCTGTCACGTGGTAGGATCAAAATGGCAAATTTCTCTCCTCTGTGTGTCTTCTTGAATGAGTGTCCATTTATATCGGCCCACCAAGGGGGTGGGAACTCAACCTGAGTCATGGCTTTTTGACATGGTCGAATCAAATCCCTAATCTTAACAGGTAATGTAATCAAGGGCATCTCAGCTGAATCTAATGTGAACAAAGGGTATCACACCCAGAAGAATATATCAGTTTTTAAACATAATCTTTCTCTTTTTGGGATTCACTAAAATAATCCCAAACTTTCAGACATCCCTTCCTACTGTCTCATTTTTTATATTCATATAGTTTCTAGAAAAATGGCAGACATACTGGAACACTTTAGATATTCAACTTCTTTTTACCTAGCAATGGACACTCAGGGTGGAAATCCCTTTGTATAAATCAAAAAAGTTTGTGCTTTTTTAAAATTGTTATTTCTTTTTGGTTTGAAAATCCATTGTAGATTTATTTAAATCTTCAATTTGTCCCAGTTTCCATATTCACATTGAAAGCCTTATTCCTATGAGAGTGGGACAGAAAGATATTTTGGATACATGAGAATCGTGATTCCACCAAATCTTGGTGAAAAGGAATTGTTATTGGTGTGTTGCAATAGCAGAAGTTGGAAGCTTGTGTCTGAAAAGGGAGGGGTAAAATGAATGCAGAGAATAGGGGGAAATAACCAAAACAGTAGAAACATTGAACATGAATCTGAAAGTTTCAGGTGCCAGGACTAATTTTAATAATTTTGTCTACGTTTAGGAGGACAGGTTTTCTAAGGATACTGCTTCCATATCAGAAACCTCAGAGTGACATCTGCATCACACAGATAAAATTATACAAAGGAAATATGTGTCTAGGGAGCATTGAACTATTTCATTTGGGGCTAGTTGAGCTTGAAATGGATTTCAGAAAAATGTGGTTCCATTCTTTACAATTACAAATAATTTTGATAGGTACTTTAGGCAAAAATTACATTTTAATTGCTACTTTATCCAATATACATAAAATATTTCAACTGAATTCTATATCCCTAACTTACCCTTCACTATCCTTCCAATATAGTTCATGAGTGAAAAGATTTAATTACTAAAATACACTCTAGAGAATATTTTCTGAGACAATTTTGCATCTTAGTTATTCTGTGTTTTACTATTGAGGCTTACACCTGCCGATGAGAACAGAAAGAAATTGCTGTCTTGATATTACTTCTAAATGTTGTAAGCAGTTAGATAAAAGTTTTATGTTCTTAACTGTTTAATTCTCCCAAGGGAAAGTATGTTCCCAGTTGAGATACTTTAAAAGTAAACTTCAACATCCCAAGTCTTTTTGAAGAAAATTTAGAACGTTTATAATATTATTTTCAAACACTTTAACACTTGTATGGAAATAATGAATAAATTATTTAGATAAGGGCCTCAGGCATGGATCATAGCCCAATTCACGTATTCTGTTCTATATTTAGAAAGCATCAAAAAGGCAGGAATCATTCTGCAGGAATGTCTTCTTTATGCAATAGATGTATATTCCTAAGAAGTGTGTAATTCAACATTTTTCCCAATGACACACAATTATTATATACATATATTTTGCCTTTGTTGCTTGTTGATCTTTCAATTTCAAAGAGCATTCCTAATGCTATGTTACATTTGTTACATACTTTCAAATATTGTTATTATAGCTACTTTACAGACTAGGACACTAAGCCAACATTTAAAAAAATGACTGATAGAGCATATAGAAACTATGGAAAGAGAAATATAAAATTAAATCATTGATTTGACCTCAGTTACAATTAAAATACACTATTGCTCAAGATTGTTGTCTTAGTTTGCTAGCTCTACTCTGGCAAATATCATACAATGAGTTCGTTCAAACGATGGATATGGTGTTTGGGACCTGTGTACCCTAAGCAAGCATGTTCTCAAACTTAATCTATTCCCATGGGTATGAATGCTTGTAAATAGGACCTTTTGATGATGTTACTTCAGATAAGATGTGGCCCAAGATGGGTCTTAATGTTATTATTGTAAGTATTATAGAGATCACAAAAACAAAAACCAGACAGAGCAGTCAGAAGCTAAAAGTCAATGGAACCTCGAGAGAAAGGAGAAGCCAGGAGAGACTGCCTGTGACAGAAAAGGCAAGAACCAAGGATCACTGGCAGACAGCCCCATATTGTCCTGGTCTCCTGGGAGAAAGCATCATCTTGATGATACCTTGATTTTGGATTTCTCCTAGCCTCAAGACAATGAACCAATAAATTCCTGTTGCTTAAGCCAACCCATTGCACAGTATTTGCTTTGGCAGCTAAGAAGCTAAAACAATGGGGATTTCCTGCTCTTAGTTTTGGTGGCTAAAAGTTCACAATCAATGCCTCAACAGGTCATACTTTGTCCCAGAATCTGTGACTTGCTGCAATCCTTGATGTTCCTTGGCTTTCATCTCTGCCTCCATTACATGGTATCCTCCAGTTGCTTTCTCTGAATTTCCTCTGCCTTATAAAGACTCCAGTCATATGGATTAAAATTCACCTTGATTTGGTTTGGCCTCACTTTAATAATAATATCTTCAAAGATTGTATTTACAGTAAGTTCACTCCCACAGAAACATGAGTTAAAAATTGACCATGTCTTTATGGGGTCATATCTCTGACAATTATATGTTAAAAATGGGAGTAAGGGTACTAATAGAGAAGGGGTTATAAAGAATAGTTGCATTCCAGGGATTTCAGGAACTTAATGATTAAAGAGCCTGGATAGTCATGGAAAAGAACTTATTGAAAGATAGTTAAAGAAGACATGTATGGAAATTTTATTGATAACCATCCTGATATTCTCAAATGTCTCTGTTCAGCTAATAGATGCTATTCTACATTTTTATATTTAGTACATCTTTTGTCCTTACAACAATCATATGAAATATGTAATATTACTGCCCACATTTTATAGATGATGAAACCAAGGAACAGAGAGCATCCATAATTTGCCTGAGAACTCAGCTAGTAATCAATGTGGTCAAGATTTCAATCTGAGCATGTTGATGTCTTATCTAATTGTTTTAACCACGAAACACTCTGTTTTATAAAAAATTAACAAAATTCAATGATTTTAATGTATAAAAATTAATTTTCTGTGGTTGAATTTACTAAAATTTTTATTATTAACATCATTTCCAATGTTATATGCAAAGTTACTATTGAATACATCTGTGTTGTAGCATTTAAACCTGAAGTATATAAAATAATGTAGTGTTGATTTCATTTACAAAATGTTTATGATGGGTCATAGGATTAGTAGATTCAAGTTGTAAATTTATAAATAAGCATTTGATCAGACTTACTCCTTTTATATCATGTAGAAACTTCTGTTGAAACCTGCATCTAATTTTATTCTCCATGCTGTCTATGCAAATAAAATAAAAACAAAGATTCCTGCAGATTTAAATCTGAGCATATGAGTCCTTAAGTTTCAGACTTAGAAATTAAAATTAAGGGACCTCAATTACAAGCTAAAGGGTTTTCTTTTTTAATGTATATTCACACTATCTTTTTAAACATTTTGCTAATGCTTTCCAAGTGTAATTGAAAATTTCAGAAGGTTTATATCAAACACCTTCTTTTAGAAAAACAATCATTAGTCATTAACATGTTACTTTTGAGGTTTCAGATTTTGCTATATATTTTAAGTAGTCTAGTTGATGAAATAATTTTGTAATTCTTGGAAAGAAAGTTTTCTTCAAAGTATTTAATATAAAAATGAAAATTAATATAATTTAAAGAATATATTCAAAGCCATCAGCTCATGAAATGGTACAATACAAACACTTCTACATTCACTTAAATTTCTGTTATTTATAATAGATAACTTTTGCACAACCTTCCAAATATAGAAATACCAATATAAAATAATATATATTTTTAAAATCTATAGCTTGATGTTTTGAATTGCATGAAAATAAAAATAAATAATATTTTATTTAAATAATAAATGTGATATAGCTATTTTGTTTCAACATCATGAACTATGGGACACAAACAAGTGGTAAAGCTGATTAATGTGCTTGTCAAGTGTGAACTGAAGCAGGGATGTTAAGCAATCAGCACTAGTGTGAGGTCCAAAATGCCATTGTGCAATTTTAATGTGTGCATTTAAGAAGAAATAACTATGTTTTTTAATGATACAATCCAAGGACATAGGTCATGTTTTTTTTTTTAGGTGTAAAAATCAGAACCATTAAACTTGGTCCCCATCACTTCATATTACACAAGAAACAAACTTATAAGTGTCCAAATCAGCAATATATTTAGAAGAAGAATTTGTATTAGTCTCAATAATGGCAATATAAAATGATGAAATAGTTGAAGGATAGCTAGTATTTATAGTAGAGAAGACAAGGATAAGAAGTTACTTAATATAATATGGTTTACAAGTGTGCAAAACATAGTTTTCATTGTTTTTTTTTATTCACCAATGCATATGAGGAGATATTCGTCTATGTCTCCTACTTTTAAAAAAATGTCATCTTCTAAGTCCACAGCTCTTACCATAAAATTTTTCTATTCTAATTTAAAATAACTGAGATATGTGAATGTTACTTACTTAGAACTGTGCTTTTGGTTTTCTGAACAGCAAAATTTGGTTTGCTATTTGATTACTACATAAAGTCTAGTCACCAATTGAGACAAGGCAACAATGATAAGGAACTGGCAAAATAGAAAACAAAAATAATTCTCTTTGGTGTTTTCTCTTATGAAGTGGTTTTCTTCTTCCTCAATGCAAGCTGCTTTTCTCTTAACCAAATACTTTTCTTATGCTGAAATGAAGAAATCTAATGCTGTTTGCACATAGCAGATAGACCCACTTTGTAGCCAGGCTGTAGCCATGCTGTACTGGGGAGAAGATTTTGTCCAGAGTTATTCTATTTACAGCGACTCACATATGGCCATTCCAGGCTACAACATCTTTTCTCAATACTGTGAATATCATTCTTATAGGGTAGAACTCAGGCTTCTTGCATGTGTGTGGGACTGTCAAAGCTCTTCTTCAAACAAAGGTCCCTGGTAATACATCTTTAATAGTAGAAGAAAAGCTGTCTAGATGACCTAAGGCAACCATTTAACTTTCTAGCTGCCATTTCACTGTTCTCAATGGGATCCGTCAGAAATCTGTAAGACAAGTAGCACTGCCTGTCAGTTTGTAACAGTTTGAAGAAAATGAACCTCTCAGATATTGAGCTCAGCTAATGATTGCTTCTGATTTGTTCTTTGTTGTAGCGGGCAGTGGCTATGCATTATTACTTTCTCTGAATGCACGATTTCATCAAGATGCTTAGTCAAAAGAAAGAAATGATTCAAGTTCTATATCACAACTCCTTCTGATAAAGTGCTATTATAATTATGTTAAAAAGAAACACACACACATGTCCCTCATTGCTAAAACTGGATGTGACAGGCTGTTTTAAACATGCTATTTTAACTGGTCAATGTGCTATGCCATTGTACTATGCACCAAAGAGAGATCCTGTTTGCCAGCAAGAAATCAAGCTCATATAGTTAGGAATAGATATAAAAATACATTTACGTTCTTTAACTTACTACTATATTTAGGGGAAAAAAATCCCCACTTATTTTAAGTTGGCATTGCATTAACTACTAGTTTCTTCTTCACCAAGAACAGTTAAAAATCTGTTAAAACATCATGTAGTAGATAGGAAAAAAAGAGTGAGAAACATCCTTTAAATGAACATAATCCAGAAATTCTTATTTATTGAGAATTGTCACGAACTGTAGTTCTGGATACAGAGACAGTCCATATAACTGAACATGGAACTTTCAGCTACCAGCTCATTAATGATACTTATTTTGTTGTCTACATCTCCAAAATGTATTGCATATTAGTCTTTCTTTTATACAAATTACACTAAAACCTATGTTACTTTCTTTATCAATATCTGTTCCTGAACACCACAATTTGAGCAACTTCTCTTGAAAGCAAGGTTGTTTACCCCTACAATAAATACAACAGAATTGACATGCTCTTTGGTGTGTTTAGATCTATTGTGGCATTTTAATTCTGACAGACTATTGATGTTTACAAAAGTTAGTGTTCACTAATGTTAAATATTTTCAGACTTTAAATCTCACTCTGAAGCTTCTGCCTGTTCCCTTTTATATTCTCTGTTTGCTACTATTCATGCATTTTCTCCCATGATTTTCCAACTAGGTGAAGATTGATTTTGTCAGCCATCATCAACCAATAAACATGTTCATTTATTTTGGCTAATGAACAGATCAGTAACATTGAATCCTTGAATAGCTTCATAACTACAGTGATTCTTGCGATTTTGTCATCATTCATGTTTGGGCAATTTTCTCTTACTATTAAGAATGACCTATCCTGGAGGTTTGGATGTAGTCGTTGTATACCTAGCTTGATAATAAGCTTTGTTGTCACAGAGCCACACTGGTAAATGTCAGGTGCTTTAAAGCTATTATGGCATTTGAATTCTTTGAAGAGGAGGAAAAACAAAAAGAAACAACACTGATCTCTAGAACAGTTGTTCAATGCACCCTCACTAAGGCGCCATGTGAAGGAACCTAGCTAAATAATCAGAGTGGTTAGCACTTTGGACCCTGTGCAAATGCCCATCTCCCTTCTCAATTTCCCCTGGGAGTGGAGCACATGCTGGCTGCAGCACAATTGGCTGTACCTCCCTGGATGTCCTTGTAACAGATCCTGTGCTTGCCAGGATGCTGCTTTATTCTGCACAGTCCATAGAAAGAAACGTCATGCAAAAACTGAACAAGGGAAGGTTAATTATATGAAAGATATAGAGAGAATGTTCAAAATCCTAGAACACATTTTTGCAGTGTCAGGTTGTAATTATATATCTCTTTTTCTTTAATTAATGGGTTCTTCATGAAATACACCAGCAATAGTCACGGAAATTATATATTGTTTTCATTCAGAGTATATAACATTATATATTTACTACTATAATATAAAAACATATCCATATAAAACACTGTCTTTTCTACATTTTATATATAATATGTAAAATATATAAATATGCTAATATTTATATATAGTATGTAAAATATGCTAATATTTATAGGTAATTTCATCTATCAACCAAGTGGTTGCACATCAGTTTTTGAATATGTCATTCATTTTCAAAAACAAATTATCAACAACCCAGTATTACTCTACTAATGTTTGCAGTGCTTTGAATAGTAGTTAAACAGAAGTAAACTCCATTTTACTGAAATGTGACACAGTTGAGGAGGCAGAATTTAATTAAAAAAATATTGCAGGCAATATTGGACCTAGGAAAATGCATCAATGAGGAAAGTACCTGAAAAGTGGTTGCAAACTCAGCAGAGTTAGAATAAAAAGAAAATGGTTGTTGGAGGTCTGTTTTGCAAAAATATATTTCAGGAAGTTTTAGGCGTGGATGGTTAGTAGGAAGGGCTGAAAAATTTTAGTCTTTAGAAATGGTGAAGAATAGACTTATGTAGTGTTTTAAGAAGTGCTTTAGTTGTTATCCTTTTAATTCGTTATCTTATATAAAATGCATTAAGAAAATTAATTTTGAACAAAACAGGTAACCTTTCTACAGCCTTCCTGCAGAAACTTACTAATTAATATCATCACTATGGTAATATGAGACAGAAAATAAGGGAAAATAAACAAAGAAGTGAATAAATTAAAGCAGTAATAATTTTGGGTAGGGAAGTAGCAGCAATGGAACATAAGAAATGGAGGGAAACCAGCAGCTTACAAAAATGTGGAGAATAAACTTCTAACATCCTGTAATCTCTCTGTGTTGGATTTCTCTTTCTTTTTCCTTGATACTGTAAGAGGTCAACTCTGATGATTTTTTCAGTTAAAAATATTCTCAAAAAAATCCCCTCATTTTTTAATTTATGAAAACAAATAGCATTTCCCGGACTAACAGAGACTATTGTGATACGTTTATAAAAATAAGACATTTTAATCAAAGAAAAATGCATAATACATTTTATAATATTCTTACTTGGGATAAAAGGACCAAATGAATATGCTACACCTACACTAATATAGGAGTTAGCTAGAAAATAAGATTATATTTCTCTTTATATGTTATCTAGTTTGTTCAGCTCCAGAATCATTAATATATTCAAGTAAAATCTTATTGATGTAGATCATATTTTTATTTAGTAAGCAAATTTTATAAACTTTATGATAGTTATAGTAATGATATAATATGACATTATTTTAATTAACATTGTACAAAATCAATATTTTACTCATGTTCATTTTGAAAAAAATCTTAATTTTTTTCTTTATATGGTCTCATCATTTTCTAATAAAGGTAAAGAAAGAGGGCAAAAATGATAAAATTTAGACACTCAATTCTGTACCTTTATCTTAAATCATCAACACAACACATACATATGCATGGGTAGGAAAACACCAAAATATGAGTGCCTATGAATATATATCCAAATTTTTTAGTGTTGATTGCTTAAGATTCTTGTCACACATGTCATTGTGGATGTCACCATCTAAGAAAAAATACTTCATAGGAACAAATCAACAATCTTACTTCCCAAACTATTACCTTGCCAGTGATTATACTCCTCATCAAACGACTCTAATGACCAAATATAGCTGAAACAAAGGCAAGTACTTTCATTTCCTAACAAAAAATCATTCATTGTAATATATTTGCATTTAAAATGCTATAAACCACAAAGTTGGGGGGATGGCGAGGATAACATTGGCCTGGGACAACCTCAGATGGCTCTAGCTATATTTGCTTAGAAAACACATAAATTGTAAGGGAAAAAAATCTCTAAAATGATATATTTTATCATTATATTATATGTCATTTAAAAATGAAAACCTTATTAAACTAATAAGGTTAATTAAATATTGTGATTAGATGTCTATTGTTTTGTTATTGCTATTCCTGAATTTTTCTTAAAAAATCTTTAAATTTTTTTTCAAAAGTCTTCTCTCATGAAAATAGCAGACTACTTTATATGTTGCTTTGTCTTATAAGCAGTCATGTGGTATTTGTTTACAGCTGTTTCCTCCACTAGAAAAAATACTGGAATATTTACTTTTATATCTTGGGTACCTGACATGGAACCAGAGCTCTCAATAAATACCTATTAAATCTAAATGGCTGAAATGCAACGTAGGGATGGACAAGTAGAAGGAAGGAAGGGAGGGAGGGAGGGAGGGAGATAGGTATGGTAAACATCTCAAAGCTTTAATAAGTGAAATATTTTGAGACATATTTCAATGTTATAATTTGAAGATTTAGCCATATTATTTATCCATTCAAGTTTTTTTAATGCAACAATTTATTTCTTTACTTTTAGGAAACATGTATATTAGTTATTCCATTTTACATGTTAACAGGAAAAGTTAGCATTAAATTAAATGCCAGTGTCAAATGCCAAATACTTTGACATCGTTTTTATCTTTATCCCTTCTATCAAATAACATTTGATACCATTCCAAAAGGTTAACCTCATCTTTGTAGCCTTATGACACAGCCTAGGGTGTGTTTGAAAAGGTCTCAATTTGGAGGTATTTGTCTCATGCTTTAAGTATCTTATTTCATGAAAATAAATCCTTCCCTTTATTCTCCTTCAATAATTGTGATCATTAACTCCTGTACTCTACTGAGAAGTGACACATTGACCATGCCATAATTTATCCAATTAACCACATACTGAGTCATGATCTTCTACATTAAAAATTTTTGATGTTTTTTTCAGTTGTCAGGTACATGTACATCATTGATATTTACATTTTTACCACATTTCTCTCAGAATCCTGTCTGTCTGAGTCACACTTAGCATAGGAGTCTCCTTACAAAGACCTTTCAAAATTAAAGCTTTGACCATTGAAACATTTGAATTGTACTCATATTGTGATGAGGAAACACATAAAACCAGAAACTGTTTATAAAGGATCAGCAATGGTAAGGCTTATTGGTTTACTCCTATTTTTCAATCTTCTTAGTATTGGCAGGATACTTAAAAAATTATGACCCAGATTTTGCTATATCTCATATTTTTTTTGTTATCTATGAGCAGAACTTAGCAAAATGTTCATTACAAACTAACTCATGAAGCAAAATTGCCAAAATGTCCATTTTATTTTCCTCCCCACCTAGTCTCACTTTTAAGAATGTCTGGGGAAAATTATGGTTTTAAATTGAGGTTGAGTCTAAATTGGGAGCTTAAACTAAAATCCTATTCAAAGCCTAGCTAATGTAAATTTTTCATAACCAAATCTTTCAACTGATGTCATTTTCCCTAAGCACATGAAAATAAATCCTACTTCCTACTTGCACTTAAAATATATGTATATAAAATTAAAATAAAGAGGATTTCCAGGTGATGCTCAAACTCTTCCTAAAAGATAGACAAACTCTTCCTAAAAATTGAACAGGAAAGAATGCTACCAAACACATTCTAGGAAGCCAACATCATCATAATACCAAAACCAGATAATGATACCATGAAAAAGGAAAATCAAAGACCAATATCTTTAATGAAAATGGATGCAAAAAAACTCAACATAACACTTGCAATCTGAGTCCAAAAGCACATTAAAACAATTATGCATCACGATCAAGTGGGTTTTATCCTACGTATGAAATGGTGGTTCAACAAAAGAAAATCAATTAGTGTAATAAACCACATTAATAAATTAAAGAAGAAAAATCACATGATCATCTCAATTGACACAGAAAAGGCATTTGGCAAAATACATCATCCTTTCTTGATTAAGAAACACTCCTAAAGATAGGAAGAAGGAAGATTTCTCAACACGGTAAAGTTCATATATTAATAAACCACAGCTAGCATTGCACTCAATGGTGAAAGACGGAAACCTTTCCTCCTAAGATCAGGAGCAAGACAAGGATGCCCACTCACCTCTATTATTCAATATTGTGCTAGAAGTTCTAGCTAGAGCAATTAGGCAAGGTAAAGAAATAAAAAGTACCCAAAAAGGAAGGAAGAAATAAAACTATTGCTATTCATTGATGATATGATACTATATCTTTAAAATCCTGAAAAATCTTCAGTAAAGTTACTAGAACTAATATATAAGTAGAGCAAAGTGACAGGATACAAGATCAATATGCAAAAATCAGTAGCGTTTCTATACACTCTGATGTATAATCTGAGGAGGAAATCAGAAAATAATTCCATTTTAATAATGACTAAAAGAATCAAATATTTAGGAATGAATGTGAAACCAAGGACATAAAAGACTTATTCAAAATACTACAAAATATTGCTAAAAGAAACCAAAGAAGACTTAAATAAATGGAAGGACATTTGGTGTTCATGGATTGGAAGACTAAATATCGTTAAGAGGTCAATTCTACCCACACTGATTTACAGATTCAACACAATCCCAATAAAAATCCCAACAGCCTTTTTTGAAGAAATGGAAAAGCCAATTATAAAAGTTATTTGGAAGGGCAAGGAGTTTTGAATAGCCAAATATGTTTAAAGTAGAAGAACAAATTTGGAGGGCTCTTACTTCTTGCCTTTAAAGCATATTTCGTAGCTACAGTGGTAAAAAGAGCATAGTACTGCTTTTAACCAAAGGGGCAGAACCAAGAACTCAGATATCCACCTTCACATCTACCATCAAGTGATTTTTGACAAGGCTGTCAAGCCCACCCAGACGAGCTAGAATAGTCTATTCAACAAATGGTGCAGGAAGAACTGGATAGCCATATCCAAAAAGAAGAAAGAGAACCCTTTTACCACATCTTATACAAAAATTAACTCAAAATTAATCAAGGACCTAAATATAAAACCTACAACCATAAAACTTCTAGAAGAATATGTAGGGAGTCATCTTCAAGATCTTGTGGTAGGCGGTAGTTTCTTAAAACTTGCACCCAAAGCACAAGCCATGAAAGAAAAAATAGATAAATGGGACCTCCTCAAAATTAAACACTTTTGTTCTTCAAAAGACTTTGTCAAGAAAGGAAAAAGGCAGCCTACCTATGGATATTTGGAAACCACACATCCGACAAGGGTTTAATATCCATGTTATATAAAGAGAGTAATTAACTCGATAAAAGCAACCCAATTTAAAAATAAGGAAAAGACTTGAGTAGACATTTCTCCAAAGAGGAAATACAAATGGCCAAAAAGCACATGAAAAAAATGTTCAACATCAACTGCTATTAGGGAAGTGCAGATCAAAACTACAATGAGATACCACACCATACCTTATAGAATGGCTATTAACAAAATAACCAAAATGAAAACAAAACAAAAAAAAACCAGAAAACTACAAATGTTGGAGAGGCTGTGGAGAAATAGGGACATTCCTTCACTGTTGGTGGGAATGTCAAATGGTGCAGGCTCTGTGAAAAACAGTTTGGTAGTATGCAGTAAACTAAATATATAACTGCCATATAATCCAGCAATCCTGTTACTAGGAATATATTCAGAATAACTGAAAGCCAGGACATGAACTGATATTTGCACAGCAATGTTCATGGCATTATTAACATTTGCTAAAATATGGAACTAGTCCAAGTGTCCATGAACTGATGAGTGGCTAAACAAAATGTGGTATATACATAAAAAGCAATACTATTCAGCTGTAAGAAGAAACTTAATCAGGATGCATATACCATGGATGAACCTTGAGAATATTATGTTGAGTGAAATAAACCAGACACAAAAAGACAAATATTGTATCATCTCACTAATATGAACTAAATGTGATGAGTAAACTCATGGAGGTGAACTCCAGAATATAGGTTGTTAGAAAATAGAATAGAGGTTGAAAATGGGAGCTGATGCTCCATGTATACAGAATTTTTAATAAGATTTATTGTAAAAGTGTGGAAATGAATAGAGTTGATGGTAACACATTATAGTGAGTATAACTAACTGCTGATTTATAAATGAGATTGTGGCTGAAAGGGGGAGTCTGTAAATGTAAATGCAAATTGAAAGGAAACTAGAAACTAATCTAGGCTATGTATAACACAGTGATTACAGTGGTGGATGAAGATTCTGGTAAATAGTATAAATATAAGAATGTTCTTTCACAAAGCGTTAAGAATATCGGGATACATGGGAAAATTACAACTAATGTAACATATGGACGATAGTTAGCAGTAATATTGTAACATGTTTACAGCAATGGCAGAGAAGATATATCAATTCTAAGAGAAAACAATAGGGTATTACAAGGGGTGTGGCAGTTTGATATTGTTTATGAATTGCAAAAATAGATATTGGATTATGTTTGTAAACTGGTCTGTCCCTCCGGGCATATTAAATTGTATTGGATTCAGAGGTTTCACTTTTACTTGATTAAATAATGATTAAGGCTTTGATTGGGCCATGTCAGTAGGACATTGCATCCCCGCCTCCTTGGTGGGCAGGGACTCACAGAGAAACCATACTGCAGAGAAGGAAGATTGGAGTTTTGAGCTGGAGCCCGGGAAGTAAGCACATGGAAGAGCAGAGCACCTGAACCTGCAGTGAATCAAGGCCCAGGGAGAGAGACAGAGCTGGTTGCCTGACCATCTACAACTGGCATTGTGGAGAGAGCAGGGCAGCTGAGCCCAGAAAGAAACAAGCCC
>PVKH010020626.1:0-14534 GCA_004027955.1 Chaetophractus vellerosus | reverse complement strand
CTATCTTGACTGGGATTCAATCCTCGGAACCTCCGTTGTGGGACAGAGGCGTCCTACCGCCTGCACCATCTTAGTTCCTGGTTTTTCGGTGCATCTCATCTTGGCTCTCCCTTGTGTCACTCTCCTGTTATGTCATCATCTTGCTGCATGGCTCTCAGGGTCTGGCAGCACACCCACAGGCCTTCTGTATTTTTCTTTTTTTTAATTTTACTGGGAAGTCCCGGGGATCAAAACCCAGGTCCCTCCAAATTAGAGACGGACGCCTAACCATTTGAGCCACTACTTAAGGTTGACCTCTTAAGGTTGACCAAAGATACCTAGAGTTATAGTCATGTCCCATACAAGATGGTCATATAATAAATCAGGCTTGGTTTATCACCATCATTCTAAAAACCAGACCTAGGGAGGAAAAACTAGGTCTGACACATGCATGGTTTCTAATATAGCGAATGTTTAGTCTACCCTGATTATCAGAAAATCAGGACAGCGAGATATATTATTTATTAATTCCAAAAAGAAGGATTTTGTTTGTAAACTGGTCTGTTCCTCTGGGAGTGACCCCTTTGATTGTATTAGTTTCAGCTGAGATGGCTTTGATTAAATTATGTTAAGATTAGTGCTTTAATTTGATCACATCAGTAGGGTATAACTCAGGGTTAAGACCTCACCCCCTTGCTGAGCTGTATAAACAGACACTCACTCAAGAAGACACACAGAAGAAGATACAAGAGAAAAGAGAAAAATCTCCATAGATGCCAGAGGAGAGAACTTTGATCCTGCAGCCCTGGCAAGAGAGACAAGCCCTATGCCAGCCTATAGCTAAGATCAGAAGCTGGGCCCATGGAGCCTTCAGAAGAAGAAGGAAGGGGAGACCAGGTAGAGACTACCCGACATCTTGCTTCAACATGTGGCAACTGAATTGGGTGAGAAAGTACCTCTTATGGTACCTTGAGTTGGACTCTTGAAGGCCTTGTAACTGTAAGCTTTTACCCCAAAGAAATACCCTTTATAAAAGCCAACAGAATACAGGTGTATACCCAGAAGAACAGAGAGCAGTGACATGAACAGACATCTGCACACCCATGTTCAACATTATTCACAATTGCCAAAAGATGAAAACAAACCATGTGCCCATCAACTGATGAATGGATAAACAAACTGTGATTTTTTCACCTGATGGAATATTATTCAGCTATAAGAAGAAATGAAGTCATGAAGCATATGACAATGTGGATGAACCTGGAGGTTATTATGTTGAGTGAAGCTAGCCAGGCACAAAAGGACAAATGTTATATGATTTCGCTATTATGAACTAAATATAATGAGCAAACTCATGTTGTTAATTACTAGAATGTAAGTCACCAGAGAATAGAATGTGGTCAGAGAATGGAAAGCTGAGGTTTTGTCTGTGGATAATTGGTAAAAAGTTGTTTGTAAATGTTTGGAAGTGAATAGAAATGGTGGAAGCACGTCATAGGATTTGTAATTAACAGTGCTAACATATGGGTATGAGAGTGGTTTGTTTTTTGTTGTTTTTCTTTTTTGGAGTAAGGAAAATGCTCTAATATAGATTTAAGTGATGAATGCACAACTCTATGATTATACCATATGCCATTGCTTGTACACTAGATAAATTGTATGGTTTATGAGCAAAAAATAATAATAGAGTGGGTTGGGGGAAAATACACCAAATGAAAGATATAGACTATAGTTAGTAGTAATACTTTGATGATGCTCTTTCATAATTTGTTACAAATGTTTCACAACAGTGCAAGGTATTGGTGGTGGGATGAGGTATGGGAGCCCTGTATGATGTTATGCATGTTTGTTTTATAAGTTCACAACCTTTACTATATACTTATTGCTTGTGTATGTTCAAGTACTTTAATACATTTTTATTGGGAAAAAAAAATTCCTTGCAGTTTCTTCCTTGCTCTCTCTTGGATCATATACACGCTGGGGAAACCAGCTGCCATATCATGAAGACAGTCAAGCAGCCTTATGGAGAAGTACAAGTGGAGAGGAACTGAGGCCTCCTGCCAACAGCCAAGCAAGTGTACCATCTTGGAAGCAGATCCTCCAGTCTCTCTCAAGCCTTCAGATGACCGCAGCCCCAGCCAACAGCTTGACTGCAACTTCATGTAAGGTTCTGAGCCAGAATCACCCAGCTAAGCTGCTCTGGAATTCCTAATGCACAGATCTATGAAATAATAAATACTCATATTAAATTGCTAGGTTTGGGGTAATTTGTTATGCAATAATTGATACTAAAGCACACACACAAACACATACACACACACAAACACATACACACACAAATAGGTACAACCAATATTAGTTTCTTGGACATTCTTCCAGAGATTTTATTTTACGTATATTCAAGAAAATATTAAAATACATTTTTATTCCCCCTTATGCAAACAATAGCACATTATACATATTGTTCTGTATCTTGATTTTTTTTCTCACTTAATTGATGTTGGAGAGCTTTCCATATCAGTACTTAAAGGCTTCTTCAGCTTTGTTTCAGCTGCATCATAGTCTATTGAATAAACATACCATAATTTTCTTGTTGTTTCTGATCCTTTGCAATTACAAACAATGCTTTAATAAATATAATTGCTCTTTTTTCCAGTTTTCCTAGCATTTTTCCTTGGTTATTTTTCCGTATGGACTTCAGAATTGAACCATCTCGTCTAGAAAGAAAGAGAAAGGAAAGAAAGAAGAAAGGAAGGAAGGAGAAAAAAATAAGATATTTTGAAATCCAAAATATATATAGACTCCTACTAATAACAGTGATCATTTATGTATTGTCTGCTGAGTATGTGCCAGGCATGTTCTCCAGAAACCCTCACCAGAATCCTGCAGTGGAGGTGCTGCTGCAGTGTAGACCAGTTCTGTGTGGAATCCAACCACCTTCATGTTTTCAATTTTTGACTATTAGAAATAAAGCTTCAGGAAGCAGATGTGGCTCAAACGATTGGGCACCTGTATACCATATGCGAGTTCCAGGGTTCAATTCCCAGGGCCTCCTGGTGAAAAGCAAGCCGGCCCGCGTGGTGAGCTGGCCCATACGGAGTGCTGGCCTGTATGGAGTGCTGGCCCGTGTGGAGAGCTGGTGCAGCAAGATGACACAACAAAAAAAGAGACACAGAAGAGAGACAATAAGAGACACAGCAGACCAGGGAGCTGAGGTGACACAAGAGATTGAGCCGTCTCTCTCCACTCCGGAAAGTCCCGGGATCTATTCCTGGTGCCGCCTAAAGAGAAGACAAGCAGACACAGAAGAACACACAGAGAGCAGACAGCAAGCACAAAACAATGAAGGGAGGGGAATAAAAAAAAAAAAAAGGAAAGAATATTTTAAAAGTTTTTAAAAACATAAGAAAAAAATATATAAAGCTGCTATAAGTGCAGCCATCACCATCCCAAAATCCTCAAGATTGAGGAAAGAAAACATAAAGGGGGAATGCAACCATGGATCAAAATAGACTTATTACTGTAGTAACTGAAGAACTTGTAACATTTATATGAAGATAGTGGTTACCAGAGGTTCTGACAGGAGTGGGAGACAAGAATAGTTGGAACATAGGGCATTTTTAGGGTGTTGGAATTGTTCTGCATGATTTTGCAAAGGCGGATACAGGCCATTGTACATTTTGTCAAAGTATAAAATTGTACCATGCAAAGTGTAAACCATAATGTAAACTATAGACCATGGTTAGTAGCAAGGCTGCAATATTTGTTCATCAATTGTAACAAAATGTACCACACTCATGTAAAATGTTATTAATCAGGGAAAATGTGAGAGGAAAAAGGGGTGGGGTATATAGGAATACCCTATATTTTCAATGTAAGTTTTCTGTAATCTGAAACTTCTTTAAAAATAAAGTTTTTTTTAAAGTAATGTAAAAAAAAGTGCTATGAACATTAATGTACGTGGTTTTTTGTGGTCATTTCCCTGGATTAAATGCCTAGAGGTGTGATTGGGGTCATAAGGTAAGTGTATGTTTAGATTTTTAAGAAACAGCCAAACTGTTTTTCAGAAAGGTTATACCATCTTACATTCCCATGCTAGCTTTGATCTGAAGTACAATGGTATGTTTGAAATAACTAGCAAGCCTTTCACAGGCATTTAACAATATATTTTTTTTTAATCTGGTATGATGATAGCAAAGATTTATTGAGCATTACTATGTTCCAGAGAAGACTCTAAGTGCTTTCCATATTGTAATAGACTTGGATGTGAGGGCTATCTGGCTGCGACATCTTTCACCTCATTGATCGCCAGGGTTGATTCGGCTGATCTGGCTGGCTAGGCGGGTGTCCCCTTCCTCCCTAACCGCTCCATGTGCGTCCGTCCCGAAGCTGCGCGCTCATCGAAGAGGACGACCTTCCGCGCTAGAGGACGACCGTTCTTCGGTCAAGGGTATACGAGTAGCTGCGCTCCCCTGCTAGAACCTCCAAACAAGCTCTCAAGGTCCATATTGTAATAGATTTAATTGCTGGCCACAATTCTTCACTCCCCTGTAGTCCACACTCTTGCCATGGCTTTGTAGTGGGTATACTCCCTCACTCCTTAATCTTGGGCTTGGCCCAGACCCTGAACTTGGGCTTGGCCCCATCCTTGACCTTGAGTTTGGCCATGTCACTGTCTTTTTAAACAGGATATTTATTTTAAATAGGATATTAGCCAAGGTGATGCAAACAGTTGGGCTTGTTCCCAGTCTTCTGGTTATCACCATGAGAAGAGCTTTCTCTGGAGTAACCTGCTGTTCCCAGAAGAATGCTAATGGAGCAGTCAAAACCAAATCCAAACCCTGAAGCCAAGCCTTGTCATTGCCTAGCTGACATCTGCTGAGCTGTCCCAGGCATCCCATGGATGTGCGAATCAGAAATAAAGCCTTATTGTTATATAGCAGAGGGTTTGTGTTGCCTGTTATATAGTAGCAACTGAGTGGTGCTGATATATTAGCTCATTTAAGTCTGACAATACCCTAATTATATGTGATAATTAGCCCCATTTTACAGGAAAGGACACTGAGGCATGGAGAGGTTAAATAACTTATCCAAGATTACACAATCTGGCTCTAGAGCCAATGTTTGTGTTTTTTGTTTTGTTTTTTTTTTAAAGATTTATTTTATTTTTATTACATATCTCCCCTTCCCCCCTCTGCGGGGACACGCGGAGACTGGTCACTGCGCAGGCGCGGCTTTCCCCGCTTGTAAGGCGGCTTCTGCTTCTATTCATGGCCGGCTCTTGCTTCAGTTCGCGGGTGGCTGGCTGCGCTCCATTCGCGGGCGACCTGCCCTGCCCGTGGCGGCTTTTGCCCTGTCCGTGGCAGCTTTTTGCCATGCCCACGGCGGCTCTGGCCCGCCCATGGCAGCTTGCCATTCTCAAGGCGGTCTGCCCGCTAGGGGAGGTCCCCGGGAATCGAACCCGGGGCCTCCCATGTGGTATGCCGGCACCCTATCCACTGGGCTATCCAGCCGGCCCCTCTAGAGCCAATGTTTTAACCAATACATTACAATATGACTCAGTGATCTCCAAGTTGAAACAATTACATAAAGTGGTCTTTGTCATAAAAGACTTAAAAGTCCAAATCAGACAAATGAAAACTTTCAAAGATTGGGAAATTTTATCTAATTTTTCAATAGCAGTAATTTCTCATTGTTCAAAAATCAAAACAGACAAAAGGTATGTAAACAGAGAAGTCTTGCCTCTGTCCCCATCTATGGTAGAGAAAATTTTAAGATGGCCCCAATAATTCCTGTCCCCCAGTATCCACACTTTTGTGTTATTCCCTTTCCTTGAGTGTGGGGAAATGTTTGTGACTTGCCTCTAAACAAGAGAATATGGCAAAGGTGAAAGGATTTTGCAGATTTAATTAAGTTCCTTAATCAGTTCATGCAGAGTTAATCAAAACAGAGATTATCCTGCATGGACCTGACCTAAGCAGTAGGCTTTTGAAAAAAGGGTCCAACAGTGTCCTACCAAGAGAGACTCAAAGCAGCAGAGACACTTGGCTGCTGGCCTTCAAGAATGAAAATGGCCATGTTGTTGAAACTGCCACTTACCAATCCACTTTTCAGAGTAGCCCCTCCCTTACTGGTTTTTTTTAGAAGTTTCTCCTTCCCTTTCCTTCAAATGCCCACCTCCTTATGTTTGTTTATAGAAGGCTTCCTGCACCACGGGATAAGTTACAGCTTCCTTTCCCTTTGAGGTACCTGCTAAAGCCGGCTCTGACTGGTCTAGTCACTGAGCATGCTAACTCCATTTTAAGACTAACCATTATTTGCAGTAAAGCATACTCTGTTTAACCCCTTTCCAAAACTGGATTGGTCCACATCATCTCACCCCATCCTTAGCCAACTTCTCCAGATGGTATAAAATGCCAGTCCCATTTTGTTCGGGGAGACTGATCTGGGGCTTGCCATCAGTCTCCTTGCTGGTCAACTACGCAGTAACCTCTTTTATTTTCTTTGAAATCCTAGTGACTCGGTATTGGCTTCTGTGTGCATCAGGTAAACGAACCCACTTGGGCAGTAACACTGTGAATTGCCTATGGTGACAGGTGGCCTCTAGGAGCTGATTCCTCAATCCTACAACTGCAAGGAACTGAATTTTTGCCAACCTGAATGAACTTGGAAGAGGATCCTGAGCACCAGATGAACACTCAGTCCAGTTGACATCTTAATTACAGCCTTGGAACCCAGTTAAGTTATACAACAATTTGTAACCCATGGGACTGTGATATAATAAATGTGTGTTATGTTAAGCCACTAAATTTCTAGTAATTTGTTATGCCATAGATACAAATAGGTTAAAAATAAAAGGATGGAAAAATATATATCATGCAAACACAATCATAAGAAACATATAGGGGCTTAACTATGTCAGACAAAATAGACTTTAAAACAAAAATGGTGGTAGAGATAAATATGTACATTTTATAATAATAAAAGAGTCAATCCATCAGGAAGCTATAATACTTATTAATATATATGGTTGTGAAGGATTGAATTATGTACCCCAATTTAGACATGTTCTTAATCTTAATCCATATTCCTGTGAGTATGTCCCCACAGCAAACAGGATCTCTTAAAGATGTTATTTTTAGTAAATTTAGAAATTAGGAATCAGTAAGAGAAGAAAATTTGGGAAATTCACAAATATGTAGAAATTAGTAACCACTCCTAAATAATCAATAGGTTCACAGAAGAAATCACTAGGGAAAATAGAAAATATTTTGAGATGAATGAAAATGAAGACACAGCATACCAACAGTTATAGGATGCAGAGAAAGCAGTGCCTAGAGAAAAATTTATAGCTATAAATATCCATATTTTAAAAATAAGAAAAATGTACCATATGGCCCAGCAATTCCACTCCTGGGTATATACCCAAAAGGACTGATAACACATGTTCATACAAAAATCTATTCCTGAATGTTCATCACAAGATTATTCACAATAGCCAAAAGGTGTCTTAGTTTGCCACAGGGCTACTGATGCAAAGTACCAGAAATAGGTTGGCTTTTATAATGGGGATTTTATTTAGGGTAAAAGCTTACAGTTTTGAGGCCATGAAATGTCCAAATCAAGGCAACATCAGAGATGATTTCTCACCAAAATCAGCTACTGGTGATCCTGGTGTCCTTCCATCAGGCATATGGCAGGGCTCATCTCCTCAACCTTGAGCTGCTCCGTGGGCCCAGCCCCTCAAGGGCTTCTTTCCATGCCTCTGTGCTGTGCTGGTTCCAGACTCCAGGACTTTTCTCAGCCTCTTGGGCCTTCTCTATTTTCCTGCAGTCCTCTCTCTCACATGGCAGGCTCAAATATGGCAGCTTCCTTCCTCTCTCTCTCTCCCCCCACCCCACTATCTATCTGTGTGTGTGTGTGTGTATGTGTGTGTTTCCATTTATATCAGATCCAGAAAGAGGGTAGAGACCCAAGCTGGCTCATGCATCACTGGTGTAGTTCAAACAGAAGCCCTAAATTGATCATATCAAGTAATCCAGTCAAAGGCCCCTTAACTGAATTTAATGCAATCAAAGGGCCCCACACCCACAGGAATAGATTAGTTTAAGAACATAATCTTTTGGGATGCAAAAAAGAACTTCAAAGTGTTACAGGTGTAAACAACCCAAATGTCCATCAACTGATAAATGAGTAAATAAAATGTGATATACCCATACTATTAAACATTACCTGTCCATTAAAAAAGAATAAAGTACTGATACATGTTACAAGATGGATGACCCTTGAAAACATGCTAAGTGAAAGAAGTTAAACACAAAAGACCACCTATTGCATGATTCCATTTATATGAAATATCCAGAATAGACAAATGCACAGAGAAGGAAAGCAGATTAATGATGACCAGGGGCCAATTAGTGGTTGCCAAGAGGGAGGAATGAGGAGTGACTGCTTAATGGGTACAGGGTTTCCTTTTAGGATGATGAAAACATTCTGGAACTAGATAGTGATGATGGTTGCACAGCATTGTGAATGTTCTAAATGTCACTGAATTACACACTTTTTACTGGCTAAAATGGTAAACATTATGTATGTATATATTACCACAATAAAAAAAAGATCTCAAATAAATAACCTTACCTTCTACCTTAAGACACTGAAAAAAGAGCAAACTAAACCCAAAACTTGTAGATGAAGGGAATGATAAAGATTAGAGTGAAAATTAATGAAATCAAAATAGAGATACACTAGAGAAAGTCAACAAACCAAAATTTGGTTCTTTGAAAAGATCAACAAAATTGGCAAACCTTTAACTAAGCTAATGAAGATAGATTCAAGAAAGATTCAATACCTTCTTTCAAGAAGTTATTACTACCAACCTTATGGAACTAAAAAGTATTAAAAGGGAATACTTTAACAAATGTATGCCAACAAATAAGATAACTTACACTAAATGGACAAATTACTAGAAGGACACAAACTACTGAAACTGGTTCAAGAAGCCATCATCAAGGCAATGTGTTCTTCCTGAAGACTGGCATTCTGGGGCTGACTGCCAGTGCTCTTTGGTCCTGGGCTCTTCTGTCACATGACAATGCACATGGCGGCCTCTTCTGGCCTCTCCCTTCTCTTCTGGAGTCCATTGATGTTCAGCTTCTGGCTGTCCCCTCTCTGACTTTCTCTGTCTGAGTTTCATTCTGTTTATAACGAACTCCAGTAATAATCCTATTAGATCCATCCTGAGCCACACTTTAACCTCCTCGAAAGGTCCTACTTACCCACAGGGATGGATTAAGTTTAGAACATGTTTTTCTGGGGTACATACATCTCCAAATCACCACAGATAGCAAACACCCCAAATTGATCTACAGATTCAATGCAATCCCTATCATAATATCACCTGGCTTCTTTGCAGAAACTTACAGTTGGTCCTAAAATTCAAAAGGAAATCCAAGGGACCCAAAATAGCCAGAACTACCTTTAAAAAGAAAAAGACAGAGAACTTACCATTTCCAATTTTAAAACTTACCGCAAAGCTACGTTTGCAAGATAATGTGGTACAGGCATAAAGAAAGAAATAGAGATATATGGAACAAAACCAAGAGTACAAAAAATAAACCTATAATTCTATGGACAATTGATTTTCAACAAGAGTCCCAATACAATTCAATAAGGAAAGAAGTCTTTTCAATCATTGGTGCAGGAACAACTGTAGGTTTAAATGTAGAAGAATGAGGTTGAATGGCTACCTCACATTGTATACAAAAATTAACTCAAAATGGATCAGAGACCTAAATATAAGAGCTAAGACTATAACACTTTTAGAAGAAAGCATAGGCATAAATCTTTGTGACCTGGGATTAGACAATGGTTTCTTAAATATGGCACCAAGCAACAAAAGAAAAAAGAGATAAATAGGACATTACCAAAATTAAAACTGTTGTGCTTCAAAGGACACCATCAAGAAAATGAAAAGATAGTCCACATAATGGGAGAAACTGTGTGTAAATCATATATTTAACAAGGGAGTTGTATCTAGAATATATGAAGTACTGCTACCATTCAACAATTTAAAAAAATCCAATTTTTAAATGAGCAAATTGTATGAATACACATTTCTCCAAAGAAGATTACAAATGACCAATAACATTTGAAAAGATGCTCAACTTCATTAGCCATGAGGTTAATACAAATCAGAATCACAATGCAATATCACTTCATACCCACTAGAATGGCAATGGTAAAAAAGTCAGGTAATAGGTGTTGGGGAGGATGTAGAGAAATTGGAAACCTCAAACATTGCTTATAGGAATGCAAAACAGTGCAGTCTCTTTAAAAACCTGTTTTTAGTTCCTCAAAAGTTAAATATAGTGTTCCCATATGACCCAACAATATCACTCCTAGATGTATACATATGTCAATCCAAAAACTTGTATACAAATGTTTTAGCAGTATTATTCATAAGAGCCAAAAGGTGGACACAACCCAAATGTCATCAATTAATGAATGGATAAAGAAAATGTGGTTTATCATCTAGACAATGTACTATTATTCAGCCATTAAAAGGAATGAAGTATTGCCGCATGCTAATACATGGATAAACCCTGAAAACATTATTCTAAATGAAAACAGACAGCCTCCAAAGATATATTGTATGATTCTGCTTATATGAAATGTCCAGAATAGCAAAACTATAGAGACAGAAAGTGGATTAGTGGTTGCCTAGGGATGGGGAGGTTGAGGTTAAAATGTTTTGAACACGGTTTGCTCATAAGGAGGTGATGAAAAATAGACATACCTTCAGGATAATAAAACACACTCATTTTTTTTAACCAATGAGTTTGGGGTAGGATTTAAAATGTTACAAAAAAATAGAATAAAACATTTTGACTTACCTTCATTGATGATTGTGGTGAAAAGACAATAATAGAAACATCCAAAGACTACACAGACTAGATAAGCTATTAAAATAATTTTAATTCTTTATGTTTACATAGCAGCCTCTTACACAAATTCCAGAGCTAGATAGTTTAAGGAGCTCTCAAGAGATCAAATAGCTCACAATTCTGAAACATTTCCAATGCCTACTCACTTTTCCTAGAAATCTAGAGACAAGATTTCCCAATTATACTATTTAATGTTTAGCTATGATCACCAGGAAGTCTTCTAAACTTCTAAGCTAAACCCTTTTTTTTTTTATTCCCCTCCCCTGCCCGTCCTTGTTTTGCACTTGCTGTCTACTCTCTGTGTGTTCTTCTGTGTCTCCTTGCTTTCTCTTTAGGCAGCAGTGGGAACCGATCCTGGGACCTTCCTGAGTGGGAGAGAGACACTCAATCTTTTGTGCCACCTCAGCTCCCTGGTCTGCTGTGTCTCTTATTGTTTCTACTCTGTGTCTCTTTTTGTTGCATCATCTTGCTGTGCCAGCTCTCCGTGCAGGCCAGCACTCCTGCATGGACCAGCTCCCCGCTCAGTCTAGCTCGCCACGTGGGCCAGCTTGCCTTTCACCAGGAATCAAACCCTAGACCTCATATATAGTAGATGGGAGCCCAATCGCTTAAGCCACATGTTTCCCTTCATTCTTTTTAATGGCTGCATAGTATTTCACCGTAAGGACAAACAATTTCTTTGATCAGTTATTTAATGATGAACATTTAACTTATTTCTAAACATTCACTATTCCAACAAGAGTGCAGTAAAAACTCTTGCACAAACAAGAGTTGAGTGTTCCTGTAAGGGAGATTCCATGACTTCAGTTAAATGTGAACTGACGAATAAGGCAGCTCAGACCCAGATCTCCCCAGTTGACCTGGCATTCACCTACTCTCTGATGTCCTTGACCCTTTGCCGGTAAGGACTGCTTCTTTTGTGACTTCTCTGTAGTAACTCTAGAATGGCTCTTCACTAAGGAAACAGAAAACTCCAGTGGGAGGGAAAGTAATTTAACTCTCCCAAAGAGTTTCTAAATAAAGATAGCACTGAAATATGTCTGCCTTTCTTGGTACCCCTACTGTTTTTAGTTCCTTAAGCAAAGTGAATAATTGATGATAAAAATATACTTTTAAATGAGAAGTTTCAATTAGAATTAGTTGTCTTCTCCTACTGTAAATGCCTACCCAGGAAGACTTGCATGACCCAGGGAAGCTTCAACTCCTTTATCCTGTTAGCCTCTTCTGACACATAAATCTGCCTCATTGTACTAACTGGTGCCTCCTGATCTTGAAAGTTTAATGTCTCTTCCAAAAGTCATTACTTCTTTTGAGGAAATAAGCCATAGTCAACTCTGTAACATGGCTATATCCAGCCTTTTGATCTGGCCTCCCAGACTTATTTTTATTTATTTTCCTCAATAAGGAAAATAAAAGAGAAAATGAATAGGTTTGCATGGTTTCCTTCTTACAATGGCTGGACCAGTGGGAGGTTAGAATGGCAAAGCTAAATATTAAACAAATCTTTGTGGATAGTGCCTTACAATTGAACTGTATTCTATCTACATTAGTTAATCAAGATACTCACTGTACATGTATGTTTGCATTTTGGATAAAATAATTCATACCAAGCCATGCCTATGAGTATTTGCATTTTTAAACTTTTTATTTTGAATAATTTCAAATTCTAAAAAAGTTGCAAAATTTAACAGAGAACTCCCATATAACTTTTATCCAGATTAACCAGTTTTTTACATTTTGCTACATTTGATTTTTCTCTCTCTGTAATTACTTATTTTTTCTTAACGATTTGAGAGGATATTGTATAGATCATGCCTTTCTTTTACACCTTAATACTTCAGTGTGTGGTCATAAGAACAAGTATATTTTCTTACATAACCACAATACAGTTATCAAATCTGGAAAGTTAACCTTATCAACACATGCCTTTATCTCTTCTACAATCCATATTCCAATTTTGTCAATTATACCAATTAAGTCCATTAGAGCTTTTTACCTCCAATACAAGCTTCAACCAAGGATCCCACTTGCATTAAATTGTCATGTCGCTTTAATCTCCTGTAATCTGGAACATTCTTCAGTATTTCTTTGTCTTTCAGGGCAGTCTTTCAGGGCATAAATGTGCTTCAAGAATACAATCCTTTTTTTTTTTTTTTAATGCACTTCAGTTTGGATTTGCCTAATATTTCCTCAGGGTTTGATTCAGATTATGTATCTCCTTCCAGAATTCTACAAAAGTGATTTTATGCTCTTCTCAGGGTATCATATCTGAAGGCACACAATGTCCATCTGCCTCTCCTGGGTTAATTTTGATCACCTGATGCAGGTGTTGCCTGGTTTCTCCACTGTAGAGTTACTCTTTTTCCCTTGTGACTAATAAGCAATCTGTGGATAAACACTGTAGATAAATATCCTGCTCCTCATCAAACTTTCTCCTGTAGATTTAGCAATTATTATTCTATGTCCAAACTATTCTTAACTATTATGGTCACAAAATGGTGAGGTTTTTTTCTAGCTTTATCCCTCCCTTTAAACTTATAAATCTTCATTTCACTTTAAGGAAAGTCCTCCTTTCCTTACCCCCATTTATTGACCTATTTCTTATCAGTGTAAGATAAATACATATCAGAACTGATATACTCCTATTGTATTCAATAAGTTATAATTCTTTACTGTCTATTTATTTTTAGCTCAAAAATTATCACAGACTGGGCCAGTGGGATGCCTTTCAAACCATCTTCTATGGCTTTTTTTTTTTTTTTTAATTTTCTTTTGGGTTTCTTTTTTTTTTTTTTTTTTTTTTTTTTTTTTTTTTTTTTTTGTTTTTTTTTTTTTTTTTTTTTTTTTTTTTGTTACATATCCACCTCCCTTTCCACTTGCTCTTGCTGTGTGTCCATTCTTCTGTGTTTTTCTATGTCTGCTTTCTTGTCTCCCCCTGTCTTTGCAGTGATGCGCCGAGTCAGCCCTCTGTGGAGGCGGCTCACTCTGTTCATGGGTGGCTCCATTCCATTTTTCACGGGCAGCTCCGCTCCATGTTTTGCGGACAGCAGTGCTCCGTGTTTTGTGGATGACTTTGCCATGCCCATGGGGGCTCCGCCCTTCCCTTGGCGGCTTTTTGCCTTGCCCACGGCGACTTTGCCCTGCCCACGGCAGCTTGCCTTTCTCAAGGCCATCTGCCCGCTTGGAGAGGTCCTTATCCAAGGAGTCCTGGTTCTTTTTAAGTATGGAATAGTATTTAGAAACCAAGAATTGGGCATTGGGTGGACCTTTTCATGTTAAATGAAGAAGTTGCTGACCCCAAATTACATTCCTCATAATTGAATTATGGATATTCTGTCAGGTTATTTGGAATTATATATTTTTTTATTTCTATTTGCTCCAAAATAGAATAGAAATACTTTTTTCCATTTCTTCCAAATACTAAAACAATATTTGCTCATTGTGAAAAATTCAGAAAATGTCAAAAAGCTAAGAATATATTTTTAAAATAATCTGCATTTCTGTTACCTACCATTAGCCAACATCACGACATTAATGATTTTTATCTCTAGGAAACTATAATAATTCACATTGTAAGTGCCCTAAAATATATTTAATCAAAATACTATT
>PVKH010020625.1:0-14536 GCA_004027955.1 Chaetophractus vellerosus | reverse complement strand
CAGGGCAGGTCGCCTGCAAATCGAGCACAGCCAGCCACCCGCGAACTGAAAAGCCGGCCGTGATGGAAGCAGAGACCGCCCACAAGCGGGGAAAGCCGCGCCTGCGCAGTGACCAAGTCTCGGCGCGTCCCCGCAACGGGGGGGAAGGGGAGATATGTAATAAAATAAATAAATCTTTAAAAAAAAAAAAAAAAAAAAAAAAAATTGAAAGAGGTCATGATAAAGAAAACGAAACTGCCCCCATGAGTTGATTCCAAAATAGGCGAAGTGCAGGGACTGTTCTTCTCCAGTGAATCCTTTCTGTAAGTCTCAGATTTTGGTATGATGCTCCCAGAATACTCAAGTTTATAAGCACCAAAAGTCCTTGTTTTGGCTTCTGTGTCCTAATACTTAAATCAGCTATTTGGGAATGCCAGGAGATGTGAAGATGTGATTCCAGCTCTAACTGAGATTGCCTTATCCGTAAGTCTGGAGTAGAAACTTACGCAACTGTAGATAGTCATCAAAGCATATTACCTGTAGCTTCATTTAGTTTGAAGATACAAAATAGTTTTGCCTATTTGTTAAAAATTGGACTATGACCAGCTCCTCCTCACGCTAACCCCTTCCAGACCATTTCTGCCATTGTAAGCCAGGATGAACCAGTCACAGAGTTACTTACGTGACCTACTGAAGGAAGGAAGCCTGCTATTGTTGGGCTGTTGTTTAGGATAGATGATGCCAAGTGATGGCCTTCAAACATGAATAGCAAACAGACATCTAGGTCCCAACTAATGCTTAGGATCAGACTCTTCAAATTATCTTTTCATGGAGGCTAAGGGATGACAAAGAAGTTTCAACTTGTGCTTCATCTCCCAACTATTGAGGAAGGCTGCTGGAAGCATGACATAGAAAGATTCTGAAGTCTCAGCTAGGATCAGTGGGAGAGAATGTTAGCATCACTTGGTGACTACGTGTATTATGTGCAATGCCAACCCTAGATGGAATTCTGCCGACACATCTAAGCTAAGAGAAGCATAATATTCCCCTGTGTTCTTTCAATTAGCCCTATCACACATTTCTTTAACATGATTTCTTTCTAATAAGTGATAAAGCAGGTCCTGCTTGAATTTTCTCTTCTCAATCCTGTGGTACAGTTCAAAGCCAAGCATATTCATTCTAGTTGGGCAAAGTGTAGGTTGCATGCAACGACCACAGCCTGAGAGACCTATGGTGGGAATGAAGGAAAACAAAACCTTGGAAACAAATGCAAGGTAAGCAGAGCCTGTGATCATCAAGGACTTTTAGCCTACAGCATTTGCAGTTAGGAAACTAGGTTTGAGCAAGGCATTTCTTCTCTCGATCCCTTTCCCTGGGAAAAAAAAAAGATGGATTGAACAGGCCTCAGAGATCCCTCATCTGTAACTGGAAATACTAACAGCCACCCCACAAGTCCTCTGTGAGGATCAAATGGGATAATGTATGTGAAACTGCTCTAAAGGATGAGCACCTACAACCCTGTACCCCTTTCTACTTCAGTGGATTGGGATTGTAGCTGGACAAAGATATCCTATAGTTCTATATGTCCCTTAAGAAAATGAACATGGGTCTACCCCCCCAACCAAGTCCCAGGAGGAGTTCTCTCTCCCCCAGAGCTCCCAGCAATGGCCTTAAAAGGAAGGGTTTTCTTGATGGGAGGACAGTCTAGGTTGTCTATAGCTTTACTACTCAAAGTTGATCCTCTGACCAGCGGCAGAGGCACCGCTGTATCTTGTTAGAAATGCAGATTCTCAAGCCCCACCCTAGACTTACTCAGAATCTGCATTTTAACAGGATCACTGATTTAAACCTATTCGTGTTTGAAAGTCCGGTCGGTCTTCAAAACCTTAGGAAGACAAAGGCCTCATAGCAACAACACAGCCCTTCCTACCAATTCAGATATCCAGTTTTTCTTCTTTCAAAAATTACGTCTTTGCACATCTGGATTTCTCTTCAAGGAAAAAAAAAATCTCTACTCTTGCACATGATAATCTGGTCCTACTGGGTTCTAAAAATGTCAGTGAATCTCAGCCAAATTTCTGTACTTCCTGAGGAGGAGGGGCTCGCTTGCAAATAACAATGGCAGCCAGGTGCTGAAAGTGAACACTGAAGCTGAAACTGGAGTCAGGGTTAAATTATTTATTGAAATTCCAGGAGTTGCCTTGTCCTTTAGGAGCCCGCAGAGCTTAGAGTCATTGAACTCGTCCATCCTGAGCAGGTCCCATCCTGGACCCCATCAAGTCACCTTTGCCTGTGGGGCCAGTCAGATGTTGGACCCTGGCCCAGGGGGTTTGAGTTATGGAAACCTGACAGGTCGTGGTTAGTGAACTGACAACCCAATGCTCCTGGCTGTGCAGGGTGCGGCTCCCCAGGCTACCTGCTTGCAACTCCCAGTGCACAGAAAGCCTACCCACCCGGAATAGAGGAATTCTGGTTTTTTTCTAACATGCTCTGCATCTTGTCTCTGCCTCTACCTGTATAACGGAGAGAACTTTTTTCTTCTTTTGCCAAAAAACACACCAACATATATAAAATGGATTAAACTCTAGAGGTAAATTGTCCCTTAGATTTTCAAAAGCAAAAGACTGAAAAAAATAATAATAATAAACATGTTCACTGACAGCAGAATGGTTGATTATAGTATGATTATAGTCATATTATGAGCTATTTAAAAGAATGGGCTAGATTCTTATGTATTATTTTGAAGGAGGTATGTTAGGAGAAACAAGCAAGTCACAAAGTAACATGCATGATGTGATCCCATTTTTTATTTAAAAACAAAACCCTGCATGTGTTTATAGAAAGACAGTCCAGGGCAGCACCTCAGGCTGGTAACAACAGTTTCCTCCGGAGGGGGGATTGGAAGGGTGTGTGAAGGGAGAGTCTTAAGAGTTTCTTTTTGTGGGTTCACAGTTTCCTTGTCTGAAGCCCTTGAGGCAGATATGTTTCTGAGCTCCAAATATTTTGGAATTCAGAAGGGTAACATGGAGCACGGACATATACACAACCTCGCCCCCGTCCCCCGCAGGTTCTGGGGTACCACCCTGCCATCAAGCACGTTCACATTTCTGCAGCAAAACCTGTATTTTCACACGAGTGGGACAAATGGCCTCGAAGAAATTCAACCCAGTTTTGCCTTGAATAAATTTTCCACAAATTTATGAAAGAACTTTTGGTTTTTGGAGATCTTGAATTTTAGAATTACAGATAGAAGCTTGTGGACCTAGAAATCTCTTTGGGGTCTGACCCATCTGTAATCTAAAGTATAAATAAAGCAAAATAAAAGGGGGTGTGAAGAAGAAGGAAAACAAGGGGGCAGTCTGATACGCCCTCGGGAACTTTCGCTTGTGCTTCCGAAGGGCTCTCTCTGACTTAGAACTCGAGAGTGAGTGAGGGTGCAGGTTTGGCGAGACACAGGCAGAAAATGGCGCAGACCTGCGGGTGTGAGACGCCAGTAGACACAAGCCTGCTGGCCTTCTGTGTGACAGATACCGGAGAACAAGAAGCAAAAACGAAGAAATATTTAAATAAAGTGGAAAGGAACTCAGGTGCTCCTGTCGTTCCATATGGAATTGAAACCAAAGCGTTTGTGTCAAAGTAAAAACACATATGGTATGAGGTCCGTCGGGGGACGCCCCACGTGGCTCAGGCATCCCCAGGGGTGCCTGCTTAGTGATGAGTTCAGGTTCTCACCAGGTCAGAGGAAGCTCTTGCTTTTGGCTGGGACGCTGTTGATCTAGAAATTTCTTTTTAGAATATATGTATAGTTATGTTGATTTTCAAAAAGATCTTTAAAGGTGACATGAACCCAATAATGCTCAATCACAAAGAGCAAGATAGTTTTTAAGTGTTAGTCTCCAAACGGCAAGGGTCTTGTAAGCTGAGCCAAATCAGTCCCTGAGCCTTTGTTTCTCTAATGAAATGAGGGTGCAGTGCAGTTCACCACCCTCCTGCTGGGAGATGTACAATAAAACCAAAGGGACCTAAAAGCCTTGAGATCAATGCACATCACAAGTTATAAACGGCCTGTTTCTCTCTGTCATGTAAGCAGAGAATCAGGGCCTGAATGTCACCAAAAGTAAGTGATGTGTGATGAAGTAACCCCTGGCCTGGGAGTCAGAAACCCTGGGTTCAGGTGCAGATGTTCCCCTAAGGAGCAGGACTGCTCATCTCTGGGGCTTGGACGCCTGCCCTGCCCATCACTCAGAGTGACAGCAAGAATCAAATGAGACCATGTGATGAGGAGGGATCTGATCACTGGAAGTGGTTACAGCTTCTAGACAGCTATGAGAAGGTGAAAATTCATATAATAAGTATATAATTGTATCTATAAGGCAGAATGGAATGAACGGTAAATAGAAGTCCCAACAGTGTGCTGCAAATGTAGGGTTTGCTTCTGGCTGAGAAATTGGAAAAGTGCTCTTTTATTTTTACCATCTCCTCTCTGGATTTCTTTTTTGTCCATTTTTTTTGCTTGTTTGCTTGTTTAATGTGTACAATGACCAACTATCTTGGCGCTTCCAGGACACAAGACCTCCAGTGTTAAACCTGGGCAAGTCCCTAGCAATCCGGGATGAACTGGTCACCCTATAGATCTACATTTCCTACTTTAAAGAAAGGATCTAACATAGAGGTTTATATTTAATAAGCTCATTTCTGCAACGTCTATGTGTGGACAGCGTTCATTCAAACTTGAAATCAACTTGGAACTTGGAAATTTCAAAGAACCCTTTAGTACTTTTTGGTTCATCAAACTACAATTTTATTCTTCAATGGATCAAATCTAGTGATCTTCAGTATTAATAACCACTCAAGACTCTGTTTAAATGTTTAAATGGCTGATAGACATTACAATGGCTCAAACCTATGAGTTTTCCTAAAATAATTAGATCAGATAAAAGGCAGGGAGTCAGGAAAACCACAGCAGCAAAGGTTATTGTTGTTGAGTCTCTCTAGGGCCGGATTTCACGTGTGAAGTGTGTATGTAACGTGCATATTGTATTCCCATATTCATCTCATCCCTCGCTGAATGTGCAGTGTAATTCAAACAGATGTGCCCACATATCAGAAGAGGAAATGATTCCTTTCAGGGCTTTGCCTTTTGCAAAGAATCTGTGTTTATGCTATAAGATGACTTATAATAAATATTTATTTTAAATAAACAGATGGGGTGATTGTTTTTATTCTACCCTTGAATAAGAGGCATTATAGCAACTTTTCCGTTCTCTGTTTTTGGCACCATGGCCCTCGTGATTGTGTATCCCTCTTTCCTGTGACAGCACTTCAGTTCCTTGCAGTGAACCATAAACCTCTTTTTTTAAAAACTAAATGCCATTGTGGGCTTTTAGTGACAGGCAGGTTGCATCTATTTTTGCTGCATGCAAATTGTAGTGGATCAAAATGACTGACATTTTTTGGAAAGATTATTTTCCTTGTTGCTGTCCCAGTAACCTCCTCTAGATCTGGAGCCACAGTTGACTTTCCTCTGTCACTTGTATAACTAAAGATAATGAATAGATATGCTGGATTTGTCCTAATTTGTTTCTTCAGCCTTTTCGTGCCCATGCTTAGAACCTTCCGATGACCTTTCATGGATAATAGGATAAAATCCGAGCTCTTTGGGCCGCCTCCCAGGGCTCATTCTCTTTCCAGTTTTATAGGCATTCTTCTTTCAGACCCTCTTCCTTTGCCTTGCCATTTCCTCAGGTACATGGGCTCACCTTCCACCCTGAAGGGGCTCAGATTTGCTAGCTCTATACTTATACCCTCACAATTTCTCTCTTTTAGAGGGCATTTTCCCTCCTCACCATTTTCAAAGTCCAAGTCAGATCCCACCTTCCCTGAAAAGCCTTTCCTGTTCACCCTTGTTAGAATTATTTCATTCATTCATTTAACAAATACCAAGCATCAACAAGGTCTTGGGCACTCTTCTGTTTTCACTGTAAAGGCATTACTTACTTCATCCATTTTGACCTTTGGCTTTCCGCTGACACATCGTACTATTGTCTATCTTTTTATCCTTTAACTTACCCTTTCTAATAATCCTCACTTATACACTCTTCTCCAAGTCTCTCACCCTTATTTCTTCCTTTCAGGCTGCAGCACTCCCTTTAGTATCTCTTGTAAATCTGGTCTTTTGGTGACATATTCTATCAGTTTTTGTATGTCTGTGAAGACTTTGAACTCCCCTTCATTTTTGAAGAACAGCTTTGCTGGATACAGAATTCTTGTTTGGCAGTTTTTCTCTTTCAGTACCTTAAATGCATCATACCACTTTCTTCTCTCCGCCATGGTTTCTGATGAGAGGTCAGCACTTAATCTTATCAAGTAAACCTTGTATGTGATATTTTGCTTTTCTCTTGCTGCTTTCAGGATCTTCTCTTTATCCCTGATATTAGTCATCCTGAATAGTAGATTTCTTGGGTAGGTCAATTTGGATTTATTCTGTCTGGGGTGTGTGGTCCTTCTTTGATATTGGTATTTATGTCTTTCATAAGGATAAGGGAGTTTTCAGTCATTATTTCCTCAAATATTCTTTTCCATTCTCTTCTCCTTCTGGGACACCAATAATGCATATATTTTTGTGTTCCACGTTGTCATTTAATTCCCTGAGACCCTGTTCCATTTTTTCCTCTCTCTTCTCTTTCTGTTCTCCTGTCTTTTACAGTTCAGATGTTCTGTCTTTGAAATCACTAATTCTTTCTTCAAGCAATTCAAATCTGCTCTTATATGCCTCCAATGTATTTTTAATCTCATCCATCATGCCTTTCATTCCCATAAGGTCTTTTACTTTCTTTGTAGGCTTTCAAATTGTTCTTTATGCTCACCCAGTGTCTTCTTAATGCTCTTTATCTCTTAAATCATATTTTCTTTCAATTCTTTAAATTGATTTAGGAGAGTTGTCATTGATTGATTGCCTTAAATTCTATATCTCTTTAAGATATTTGGTTTGTTCCTTTGGCTGGGCCATGTTTTCCTGTATCCTAGTATGACTTGTAATTTTTTGCTGATTTCTAAGCATCTGAATATGTTGGTGAATTTACTCTGATGGCCAATTTCTCTCTTACCTATTGTTATTATTTTTTCACAGTTCTTCTTTAATATTTGGTTCAATTTATCCTAAGTCTTTAAAATTGCCAAATTTAACTTACTAAAATCATTCCAGGGGCTCACTAAGGGGACACAGATTTTCTTACAGGAATGGGGTAAAGAGAGCTCTAAAAGCAGCTTTTGTTCATGCAATTTCCAGACCGGCCAGCAGATGGCATTTGTTAGTACACTGTTCCATGGAGGTGTACCTCCTTTGGTTTTCCTTTGGTTTGGTCTAGTCAGAGCTGAGATTCAAAGTGGGCTCCACCGCCCAAATTCACTGAAGAAAAGCCCCCAACTCTCCCTCTTTTCCCTTGTAACAGCTGACAGGGAGGAAGATGTCTGCTCCCCTCTCAGTCAGCTGCAATAAGCCAGGGGTTTTACCCCAGCTTAATATCTTGGGAGTGGGGGGCGGGGGGGTAGGTCTTCCTGGTGGCCAGAAGGTTTAGCAACTCACAGGTTATTGTTTCGGGTTCTTTGTCTCTCTGCTCCTCACCCTCCCGGGAGTTGTGAAGCACTATCCTGGTCTGCTGACTCCCACAGCAGGTCCTTTGGACAGCTTTTTGCTCTTTCTCCATTGTGTTTGTGAGAGAGCTGAGCCTTGTCTGCCTAATCCAATGCCATCTTCCCACAATCTTCAATCTTCTGGTTTTAAGGGATGCCCAAGGAGTCTCCACTCAACATCTTTCTCTGTGTTCAGCTACAGTGCTCTCCCCCAGATGAAGGAGAGGATGTGAAGGCAAATACAACTGCAGGTGAGCTCCCCTGGGCTTTGGAATCAGAAGCTCTGGGGTTGAATCTTGGTTTGCCCCTTGGGTAAGCTTCCTGGCCTCACTTTCCTTATCTGTAAAATAGGGATGTAATGTGATACGTATTTCATATAGTTGTGGTAAGGATTAAATGAGATGGTTCATGTAAAGCAGTTAGGAGCAGTCTGAGGCACATGAAAACAGTTCAGTAAAGATTATATATATTGTGATTTTATACCTGGCAATAGAAAGGGCCATAGGTATTGTCTATTTGGTGCCTGACCTTCTAGCTATGCTTTCCACATACCAGAACCCAGTGTTGGGTCTCCTTGTTACTGTGTGATAAAATACTCCCTTGGGCCCGGCTAGATAGCTCAGTGGATAAAGAGCTCGCCGGTGTACCACATGGGGGGCCCCGGGTTCGGTTCCCAGGGACCTCTCCAGGCGGGCAGACGGCCTTGGGAGGGGCAAGCCGCCGTGGGCGGGGCAGAGCTGCCGTGGGCAAGGCAAAAAGGCCACCACGGGCAGGGCGGAGCCCCCACGGGCATGGCAAAGTCACCCGTGAAAAGCGGAGCTGCCGCCTGCGAACTGCGGAAAGCCGAGCAGCCCGCAAAAAACATGGAGGACTGCTGCCCGCAAAACATGGAGCGAAGCCGCCCGTGGGAACGGAATGGAGCCACCCTCGAACGGAACGAGCCACCGCCGTGGAGGGCCGACTCGGCGCGTCGCCGCAGGGACGGGGGGAGACAAGAAGCGGACATAGAGAAACACAGAGGAATGGACACACAGCGGGAGCAAGCAGAAAGGGGGGGGGATATGTAATAAATAATAAATAAATCATTAAAAAAAAAATACTCCCTTGTTTACTGGGGACTGGTTAAGAAGGGGTGAGTTCAAAAACAGCCATTGAAAGTATTTAAATCAAGATACATAAAAATCAAAGTAAAATAATAAAAAGCGGTTCTTAAATATTTTAACTAGATTAATGAAATCTACGGGATTTCTAGGAAGTACTCATTCAATAATATTTATTGAAAACTACTAGGGCAGTAGTTTTAAACCTTAGTGCATGTCAGAACCACCTGGGCGGCTTGTTAAGTAGGTCTGGGATGGGCCTGAGGATTTGTCTTTCTACCAAGTTCCCACGTGATGCTGGTGCTTCTGGTCTAGGGCCCACACTCTGAGAACCTTTGTACTAGGTGTCAGGCACTGGCCCAGCACCAGGCATAGAGAATAACCGTGGGAGGGCTGTGACTCAGGCTTCCACAGGAGCCGGCAGCTTGGCTTTAAAGAAAACACATAGCAGAGTGAGACAGCCCTGGACCACATTAGGCAACCCCAGTTCTAGCTCTGGTTTCATTTCTAATTGGAATATGGCCTTAAACAAGTCATGTATCCTTTCTGAATCTTGTTTTCCTTATTCGTAAATTGAGAATGGGAATATTCCCTTCATAACTCATAGTGTTGTGAGGATCCAGGACAAAAACTGAGGGGAGACCAAACTTTAAAGTCAAGGCAGAGGACATTGCGTTTTCTTTCCGCTCTTCTTCCCGTCCAAGTGACACCTTGCATGGAAGAGGCATCCTCTGAGCAAGTTCACCTTATTTCCCAGCTCACTAAGGTATTGTTGAGTATTTTAAAGAACCAACTAGCTTAATACATTCCTTGGTAAATCAAAACCTTAAAATTTTGGATCAAGGGCCTATCTCTGGAAAAATGCTAGTGATAAAAATGTTTGGTGAATAAAGCAGACCGCAACTATATAGGTGGTATGATCCCAACAGTCTAAAAAAAGAGAGCGAGATTGGAAGGAATATTATCAGAGGTTATCCGTGGGTTGTGGATTATGGATGCTATTCTTTAAACTTATCTATATGTTCCAAATTTTCTACAATGAGCATGAATTACTTTTATATTTAGAAAAGGATAGCACTTGTCAAAGTAATTAGAAAAAAATTAACATTTTTCAGAGTAATTTGGTGCTAGGGAATTTTATTTCCTCCAAGAAACTGGATGGTTTCTTCCACTCTCAAAAAGAGAATGCCGTAACTGATTGTGTGTTTGGTTTTTTTCAGGTGGTATCAGGTTCAATCCCTGATACTGCCTAAAAAAAAATCATATTTGAGGTACACTCTTGATAGCTATGCCAATCCTTATCTTGTTTTTTAGTCCCTAGCGTCATTTTGTATTTACTGCTATTTCTTTAATATGTTTTTACTTATTTGACAAGTAGAATTTTCTGGCCCTATATAATTTCTAAACACGCTGAACTTTTAAAAAACTAACAGCAAGCCAGAAGTAAGCAGGGTATAAATTATAAACAAATTAAATAATGCAACCTTTAACTACCTGGAAAAGTAATATAGTTCCTCAAAGGCTTATGATTCACAAACAGGGAAAATTTAAGCAGTGGGTAAATCTGATTTAATGTACAGTCAATTCTTATTGTTCACAGTAAACTCTATGTTATAACCGTAAATTTTATGTTCGATAAAGTTGCCATGAATGTGAACAGGGAATTGGCGGTTATTGACCCACTGCTCTGAGGGAAAAGACAGGGTCAGGTTCCTGTGAGCCTCTGGTCGCACCATTTTTGTCAGCCGACCAGTACATAACCTTGTTTATGTTTGCTTCTGCTGAAAGACGCCTTATTTACTATTTACTGCTGACTCATTGACATTGAGCTCAGCAGCAGCACGGTAACTCATGCCTGAGGAAGCGTATCAAGCCTACGTATTTTCTCCGTAAGACGTATCACAACCCGCTCTTGCTCAGGCACACCAGACGGCACCTCGGCCTTGCGCTTGGGGCCGATGTAAACAGCGAAATCACCCACAAACGGGGCAAAAATGTGAGAAACATGGACTTAAATATGCCACCAAAGGACACTTGTTTACAGTACGAGACAAGGCAAGAAGACAGCGTCGCCTTGTTCCACCTCATCCGGCAATGAGGGGACCGGGCGACTCGAGCTTTCCACCCCTCTACGCGTGTCTGCCAACGGCCATGTAGGCAAATTTGCAAATACAGAATCCACAAGTAACGAGGATTTGACTGCATGTCAAAGACCATACTGAACATGACATTGCTTTCCTGTAAGCAGTTAAGACTCAGATGATGTATTAAGCAAAAACTGTGGGTATCAGGCCTAGGTGGGGAAGAAACGGTGCGCGTTCATCTTGCGGTCGGCTTTGGTGGGTGTTAGCCAAGGGGGAGGTCTGTTGGAATACAGGTCGTAGAGGGATCAAGGGCAACTCCGAGGCTTTCATCTTCAGTGGCTGGGAAATGGCAAAGTCAACATAAGAGATGGGGAATGCGAGGGAGCACGGTTTTAGGGGCAACTCTTGACGTGCGATCAGATGGCCGGGGAACCAGCAGTCTGGAAGTGAGAAAGCACAATGGACCACAGTCGCCGCAGGGCCTCCTGTTCTGCCCCAGTTGCAACCCTATCAGTTAGGGCGAGTTGGGGCAAGTCCCTTTTCTCCCTGCTTGGGCCTCAGTTCCCTTATGAGTTGAACTGGTTCATTTCTAAGGCTTGTCCAGTCCTTTCAGCACTGAGCCAATGTCACACGTGTGTGTATGTGTGTGTGTATACGTGCGTATGTACACACGCATGTGAGCTCTGTGACTTAAGTGTGATTTCACACCTGGAGATGAAGACGGGCCAATTTGTCTCAGTGTTAATAACCGCTTGTATATAACAAGCGGTTAAATGTTAAGTGTTAATCACATTTAAGAAGTCAGTGATTAGCTTTTCGTTCTGACTGATTCTTCCATCTCTTATGTAGGAGTCAGTCTGAGTGACATGAAATTAGAAGTTGTAAGAGCAGAAAAGAATGATGATAAATCGGAATAAGCCTTTGTAAAAGGTGAGAAATGATTCAGACACAAGGGGAATTACTGAGGCAAGCTGCATATTTTTATGGTCTGCACACGGAAAAGCCTGCAACTTCTGAGAAATGGAGGCAAAAATGAAATATCAATAAAAGAGAGGAGCTGGGCCTCCTTGTGGCATATAGTCAGTGTGATAATTCTCACTAAATCTGTTAAATCATCAGACCCTGGATTTTTTCACAACCCGATCCTACCAGACTTCAATCTTGTGCAGCAGGATAGAAAGGGAGGGGTGTCAGAGGAAACGGCCAGGTACGGCTTGTTAGCGCCCTTGCCTAAGAAGCCACAAAAGCCCGAGCATTCTGGAACAGGGTGTGTGTCGTCAAGCACAGAGCCACAAAAGTGCCATTGAAACAGCACTGCCCGTCCGCTCCAGGGGCTAGGGGGCTGGGTGGAACCATGTCAACTTGCAGTGACTGAGGACTGCTTGGCACAGCACACGCTCTGGTTGGTAGGCTTTATCGCGATGTGCTGATGTGCAAGTGGCATTCCAGAGCCGAGGCTCTCCTGAGAGCTCCACTGGACCTACATGGTGGCTTGCCTCAGGGAGCCACAGGTGCCTGGAGAGGAGGAGGGTGAAGAGAAACACGCAAGAGTTAGGTATGGAAAGGCTGGTATGAAGGGGTCAAGGCAGCCTGGGCAGGGGTCTGGTTAAGAAGAGAATACAAATAGCCATTCATTCATTTTACATTCATTCATTCACTAAACATTTCCTCAGCATCTGATAAGCCCTAAGCCCTGTCTTAGGTGTTAATATATAGTGCCTTTCACAGCTAGGTCTTTTATGCTTCCCCCAAATTGTCCCCTATTAATTTCTTTAATAGCACATTTTATAATCTGAAATTGTTTTACTTTTGTATGTGTATCTTATTTGTCTTACCCACTAGAACACAAGCTTTGTGAAGGTGGGACCCTGTGTCTCAAGTTCCCTCTTGTAGCCCAGCACTTAGAACAGTGCCAAGCACAGAGTGGGCCCTCAAAAGTTGCTTGTGGAATGACTAACTCACAGATATGAATAACACGCGGGTCCTTCTTACAAGTTTGACAGTAAAGAAAAGGGAAAACCAGTACAAAACCTGAACTGGTTTCCCGCTCCCACCCCTAAATTTAAAGTGTACTTGGCATTAAAAAAAACACATACAAAAAAATCAGAGGACTCATCAGCGTTTTGCTTCCTTGTGTCCTATATGAGGGGGTTACGCAAAATTGGCTGTGTGGTGCTTCCCAGTCCTCCTGGTCTATGGCTCTATGGTCTTCAGGTAGATAATACCGAAGTCCTTTCACATCACCCGTGCAGCCCTTAGACTCCGTGTGCTGGACTGGCAGGGACGCTGGGCGTAAGGGCAGGAGGTCCAGCCCTACATCGGCCTGGAACTAGCCTTGTGATTTGGGACAAGGCACACGACCTTAGGAGCTTCAGTGTCTCTATTGCTAAAATGGAGACAATGACATTTGTACCAACCACCCCACCCCCTGACGCACGCAGTTTTGTTTTGACGTCCAAATCAGATACCGTAGTGAATGTGTTTTCTATGCCGGGAAACAACGTGCAGAAGTTTGTCATTTGCCAGGCCTCCTGCGATGACTCCTTGCAGCCTCCCCGGGCGTGTTGCCTTTGCAAGGGCTGCTAACTCACAAAGCAGAGTTCTAGGAGTCGACTTAACAGGAAAAAATAAGGCATTAGGTGAAGGCCTTTGTTTACAGCCATTATCTCAATATCACTGATCAAGAATTCTTCAAATTTCTATGGGAATTTCTTTTTAAAGGTAAGACTCACAAAACCCCTCTCTCCCCTCACTAAACGTTTATTGAGTAACTCTGTGGCAGGCACTGTCTTAATGCCAGGGATATAAGACCAGTGATTGCCATCCTTGACCCCACTGCTGCCTAAAAGGGCAAAGAGGTAGGGTCATAAAAGGCTTCCAAGAGCTTAGTCGAGGCAAAAAAAGACAAGGAAGAACATCTGAGGTGGAGAGACAAGCATGTGCAATGTGTGGGAGAGAAGAGTGAAACATCCCCTTCCCCTCCTGGCGCCCAAGGAGCCTGAGCAGTTTGTTCAGTATGTTGCCGCGTGAGCTTTGACGTAGGGAATGGCAAGAGATGAATCCAGAAAGATAAACAGGGAGGCGATCATGAAGTGATTCATTCCACCTAGAGAAGAAACTTAAATATTTCATCTCACATGTTAATGTACAGGGGTGTTCTAGTTTCCTAGACTCTAAAACAAATACCATACAAGGGGTTGGCACAACAACAGGAATTTATTGGCTCATGGTTTCAGAGGCTAGAAGGCTTGCTACCTCCCGGGGTAGATATCTTCTGGCTGGCGGGCAATCTTTGGGGTTTCTTGGCTTTTCTGTCTCATGGCAATGCATGTGGCAGCGTCTTCTTTCTCTCCGGGGTTCTGTTGCCTTCCAGCCTCTGGCTGGGACCTATGGCTTCTCCTTCCATGTCCAATTTCCTTTGCTTTTAAGGACTTCAGCCATTTGGATTAAGGTCCAACCTCATTCACTTTGGGCACATGTTAACTAATAACATCGTCAAAGGACCTAGTTACAACTGGCGGCCAGGAGCTCACCCACAGGACCAAGGGTTTGAGACCTGAACGTGCCTTTTGTGGGGGACATGATTCAATTCCTAACAAGGGGAGAATCTAAAGTCTAAGGTTGCTGTACCATTTAGCACACAGAACGAGAACTGTGCATATCTAAGCTCGTTATTAATTTCTTCCCATAGTTACCTATCTGTAAAAAGCAGGCTTACTCAAGACACAGAGATTCAGTAGG
>PVKH010020624.1:0-14536 GCA_004027955.1 Chaetophractus vellerosus | reverse complement strand
CATCTGTTCAGCTAGTTTCTGGCCCTTGTAATCCATTTGCGTGGGCAGAGAGCCCAGATGTTCCAGCATGACTGGTCGGGTGGACGGGTGGTGCAGGTCAAGAAGTGGGCTGGGGGGCGAGGGCGGTGGCGTTTCAGAGAGAGTCGGGGCCGCAGCCTGGGCCTGCGTGCCGTCTGGCTGGCCTGCCGAGCCGGGGAGCTTCCTTGTTTCTTTAGGAGACACCGGGCACTAAACCCAGGACCTCTATGTGGGAGGGAGGTGTCTAATTGTTTGAGCCACCTCTGCGCCCTGCTTTCTTGTGTCTCCTGTCATCTTGTTGCTTCAGCTTGCCTCGCCTGACTGTTGCGTCAGCTTGCTCTCTTCTTTAGGAGGCACTGGGAACCTCTGCTCCCTGCTTTGATGTGTCTCCCATTATGTTCTTTTTCTTCTTGTGTCTCCTGTTGTGTCAGCTTGCCGCGCCTGCCCGTCACGCCAGCTCGCTGTATTCTTTAGAAGGCACCGGGATCCAAACTAGCAACTTCCCATGTGGTAGGTGGGAAACCAGTTTCCAGATCCAAGACACAGACTTTTAATATACATTAACTTTCATAGTTTATATTTTATTATTTGAGGGTCATAAAAGCTATGAGATAATACTTATTAGCTATCAACTTAATTCCTTGAATGTTTCATAATTTATTCTCAAACAAAATATTCTAGTTTGGGATAGAAGTAATTTGCACCAAAATACGTACCAAACTTTTCTTTTTTTTTTTTCTTTTTTTAAAGATTTATTTATTTATTACATATCTCCCTTTCCCCCCGCTGCGGCGACATGCCGAGACTGGTCACTGCGCAGGCGCGGCTTTCCCCGCTTGTGGGCGGTCTCTGCGTCCGATCACGGCCACGGCCGGCTTTCAGTTCGCGAGTGGCTGGCTGCGCTCCATCCGCGGGCGACCTGCCCTGCCCGTGGCGGCTCTTGCCATGTCCGTGGCAGCTTCTTGCCCTGCCCACGGCGGCTCCAGCCCGCCCATGGCGGCTTGCCATTCTCAAGGCGGTCTGCCTGCTAGGAGAGGTCCCCGGGAATCGAACCCGGGGCCTCCCATGTGGTATGCCGGCGCCCTATCCACTGGGCTATCGAGCCGGCCCCCATACCAAACTTTTCCATGGAAATTTAATAATTTTGAAACATAAAGGAACCAAAAATTTAGAAATAAGAAATGTGAGAAGCTGAATTGGAAAATGTGTTAAGTCTGAAAGGCAACAGATTTCAACTATTGAATTTATAAATTTCACTTTTAAAAAAATTCTCAGTCTGCAATGGTGTTTCTTCTCAAACACATGAAGAAAAGGTATATCGATACCAAGAAGTCCATCTAGAGACAGGAACAGGAAATCATGAAGTTCTTTACTGTCCTTTCAAAAGCTCTTATTTTGTCTAGCCAACTGCCCAGCTACTCTAACCAGCATTTGATAACATTTTCTTATAAGTAGAAAGCCAAAGACAAGAGAGAAGATAGCAATTAGAAACTGGTGAATTTTTAAAGAATTAATTAAAAGAATCCTATATCTGTGTGTGTGTTTGTCAAATGTACATTTAAAGACAGTTTTATTGACAAACATACTATATACCAGTCAGTGTATGAAGATAGCATCAAATGAAATACTTTTTTTAAAGGCCTAGGAAATAATCAGAGTAAATAATTCCATTTTATAATTTTATCACATAGGTTCCTCTTAGTATGTTTTTCAAACTAAAATTTGTAACTCTTTTAATGATTATTCTTTATCCTCATCCAAAATTCAACTGCTTTGTTTCCTCATTCACTCAAAACTACCCGAAAAACGTAATGCTGAAATGGTGGCATGTTTTATTTTAAGTAAATTCATCATGACAGTGCTTTGAACCGTCAGACCTGTAGTTATTAAAACATAGCTTTATTTACTGAAAAAAATGCATTTAAAATGAATATGGCTCTCTCTCTCTCTCTACATATATACATACATACATATATATATATATATATATATTTTTTTTTTTTTAGGAACCTAGGACCTCATATGTGTGAAGCTGGTACTCAACCACTGAGCCACATCTGCTTCCCTGAGTTGTTTTTTTTCATTTGTTTTGCTTGTTGCTTGTTTTTGTTTTTTTCAGGAGGCACCAGAAACCGAACCCAGGACCCATCTGGGAGGCAGTAGCTCAACTGTTTGTGCCACATCTGCTCCCCTATATATTTTATTATACACTAAGCCATGACTAGAGGAGAAGAAATTTCTCCTGTGGAAATGTTTCTGTCACTACTTACAAAGAACAAAACAACAACAACAAAACAAAACTACAAATTTGGTAACATCCTAACTAGAACACACTGATTCAAATGTTCTTGTGTTTCTCTTCTAAGGGGAATTTTTCTCTACAGTAGGCAGAAAAGGGTACACCAAACCTAACATAGACCTTGGTGGAACAAGAGAAAAACCAGCTTTCCATGAAAGGGAACTAATTTTCATTACTCAGCTACTAGTAAAACTGAAAACAAGAGCTTACTTTTTAGAAGCCTAAGAATACGAAGTGTATGCAAAGTTGAGTTTTTAATCCAAAAGCAAAAACAATATAAGCCAATATAAACAAACCATAATTAGATATACAGAGAACATTTAAAAATATATATTTTATCAAAAAAGAAGCAAGAGTGGTGTGATAGATTTTGGGCCAATTCATTCTGTAAAGCAGTCATAAAACTATTTTTTTTATATAGAAAGGCCTAACTGTGAAAAATTTAATTTTTTTCACACATTCATTCAACTGATATTTTACTGAACACCTACTATGTATGAGGCACTATGCAATACAACAACAAACAAAAAACACACGGCCTCTGCTTCTATGCTGCTTAAGGGGTCTCTGGGAATACAGCTCAAGCCCAATTCCAGTTATTATCTTCAGGGGCTTCAATGAATATGCAGATGACATCCCACTCTATTTTCATGGATTGTTTTTTCACTTCTTCAATTCCACGAACCTTTCTTGACTCCCATGGCCACAACCTGGACCTTGTCACCCCATAGAATTGCTCTACTTCTGAAATGAGTCTTTGACTACAATCTCTCATACCTTTGATTCTAAAACACTTGCTCCCTGAAACATGCCTATCTTTCAATCTATCAATCCCACCCTGGATTAATATTCTTCGTGTAACATGTCTAGACCCCCAGATTCATCATTTCAAACATCCATATCATCCCATCCCTTTGTCTGCTGAACAGCAACTATTTATTTATTGAGCACCTACTCTGTGTGATATTGGTATGTAGGTCAACTTTTCTGAACTTCAATTTCTTCATTTATATAATGAAAAGCTGCATTATCATAGGTTGTTGTGAGGATTACATAAGATAATGTATCTAGATTACTTTGCACAGTGCCTGGCATATAGTAAGTGCATATTCAATGCCAGTTATTATTATGATTGTTACAATTTTAAACCAGAGAATATCACATAACTATGTGGAATGGACAACCACAAATTCATGGTTTCAGATTTCTGGCTGGATTTTCAACAATGTAGCAGTGAGTGTGATTATTTACGTTTCATGGCTTGCACCCATGCACATACATACTCTTTCTCCCCCCTATCTCCATTCCCCACTTCAAGCCTTCACCACCACCCATAAGGCTTCCTACACTCCACAGAATAGAGATCATCAGACAGTAACTCTCTCATCTTCTTGCTGGCTGATGCACTCATCCTTTCCCTCTCAGTATCAGCAGAGGATATGTTACTCTTCCTGTCCAGCACTAAGTTTTCTAATTGTGCTTCCCTTCCAGAATTCTAAAATACCTCCTTCCACCAATAAACAACATTTTTTTCCTGTTCTTCTTCAATACTTTTGGACAGGTTTTCTTCTCTGTACATAAATGTATTCAAATATCTCACATCTTGTGGAGTGGGGACCAAAATATTCCTTCAACTCTTTTTCCTCATCTAACTACTTCATTTCCTCCAAACTTGGATTGGCCATGCTAAACTTTCACTTCTATGCTTTTTAAAAAGAAGCATCTACATTAGTCTATATGTCATTCACCAGTCTCACTACATAACCCCCTACAGTGAAGCTTCCTTTCCCCTGACAGTTCTCCTGTGGCTGAAGCCAAAACCAATGGACATAGTTTTTTCATCAAAACATTTCAATTAAAAAAAAAAAAACATTTCAATCAGATAGAGAATGATATAATACTCGGCTTTATCATATTTTAACATTCCCCTATATTTGCTCCAGATGTTTTAACAACAACAAAAAAAATTAAAGATAAAATTGAAACCTTCTTTGTACAGTTTCCTGCTTCTCTTTCCTTCCTTTATCCCTCAGCTCTATTATTCTAAATTTAGTGTTTGGGGGCGCTGATGTGGCTCAAATGGTTGGGCGTCTGTCTCCCATATGGAGGGACCTGGGTTCGATCCCCGGGACCTTCCGGTAAAATTTTTAAAAATTAAAAAACAAACAAAAAAAAAAAAACCAACTTATGACTTGATGAAAAAGATCTAAAACCAATTTAAATTTAGTGTTTATTATTCCCTTGCATGTTTTTACATTTAACTGCATATGATTTTATCCATAAACAGTATTAATGTAGTTTCTCATGCTTTAAAACTATATAAATGGTGTGCTGTATCATTCTGCAACTTGCTTTTTTCATTAAAAATAATATTTACAAGATTTATACATGTGGATACTTATAGTTCTAAGTTCATTCAATTACCTTTGTGTATATTATTTTATCACATGCTTTGACTTATTAATTCTAGTGTTAGCTATTAGATTACGCCCAATTTTTCACTATCATGAATAATGCAGTGAACATTCTTTGATACTTCTCCTTGTGCTGTTCTTCGAGAGTACCTTGAAATGTAATGAAAGGCCATAGGGTATATAGACCTTCAGGTTTACTATATAATGGCAGACTTTCCAAAGTGGTTGTGCAAATTTATATCAACATCAGCATTGGGTAACAGTGCTCCTGTTTCTTCACATTCTTGCCAACACTGAAATTTATCAAATTAAAAATATTTTTGACAATCTGATCATTATGAAATGGTATTTCATTGTTTTAATTTACAGTTCCCAGATGACTAGCAAGGATGACATATTTATTAGCCATCCAGATGAGTTGCCTGTTCACATCCTTTGTCCATTTTTCTTTTACTTATTCATCTATAGTTGTTATTTATAGTTCTGTATAGTAATCCTCTAGAGAATGAATATGTTGCAAATATTTTTTCCCAGTCTGTGGCTTGTTTTTTGTTTTTTTTTTTTCTAACAATGTTTATGGTTTAATCTGTAGTTTCAAGTTTTAAATTTTAAGATGTTCAAAGTTATCAACTGCCTTTTCCCTTTTTGTTTTGTCTGTTTGTGCTTTCTGTATCTTGTTTAAAAAATTATTTTCTACCCTGAAGTATCAAGGGTTTTCTCCTATGTTTTCTTCTAAAAGTTTTGGAAGTTTTGCTTTTTCTCATTTATCTGGTGAGTGGATGGATGGAGATCCCATTCTCCAAGACTTTGAGCACACAGGAAAAAAAGATTTAGCAGGGAAGATGTGGAGTTGATTAAATCAGAGGTACTGGTGGGACATTCAAATGAAGACATCCTATATATCCGTGCTGCCCAATATGGTCACCACTATTCACATGTGGCTGGTCTAAAATGAGATGTACTATAAGCATTCATACCAGATGTCCAAGACTTAGTATCAAAAAAAATTCATGAATATTTTTTCATATTAGTTAAATCTTAAAGTGGTAATAACTTGAATATATTGGGCTAAATAAATTAAAATTAATTTTAACTTTTTAAATATTTTTAATTTGGCTGTCAGAAAATTTAAAATTACATATGTGATTCCCATTACATTTCTATTGGATAGCATGACTAGAGGTGCATGATGATACAAATCTGTTATTCATGAGATGTAGTTTATGAAATCATAAAAAGGTAGTTCAGGCCACAGGTACAGATGAATCTGACCATGAAATGTGTTGAGAAAAGGACTAATGCATCTAAAATACAATTTTATAAAACTCCATATACCAACAACTTCTCAGGAACATATATTTGCAAGGTAGAGACAAAACCATAATATAAATATTGATATTCTATGTTCTAATAAAGCCGGACCACAGCTCACATTAGGCAGAAAAAATTGCAGAAATATTATTTTAATTGAATGCAAGCTTTTTCTTCACCTCTGTAATATTTTTATATACATTTAAAGGAGCTTGACTGATAGCCCCACATAATGCACACTGTAAACCAACCTGATGAAAAGGGTCGTCTCTATATTCTTTTTTCACACAAGGATTAATCTGAGGATTTTCCACATCTGTCTCACTGGTACAAGATGAACGGCATTCTGCACAATGTAACAAGTCTTCCCACAATACATCTTCTGTTTCAGATTCTGGCCTTGTGCTCTCAGAATCCTGTCTGGAACTTGAACAGCGAGAGCTGCAACTAGTACCCGATTTAGGGGCATCCTGAAATCAAGATATTCTTTGACATTAATACAATTTATGACCCTTTGTAAGCCAAAGGATTCTACACCAGAACCATATATTGCTACTTTTTGCTAAAACGACAAATACACCATCAAAGGACACTGAAATAGCAAAACATTTTAAAAAACAAGACATATTAGTTTTTAAGGAGCAAAAAATGTCCTCATATCAAAATTTCTTTGATTTCACATCTCAGCTGAAGTGTTACTTCATATGCAAAGTTGTGTCTGTTTTCTCTTTAATTGTATACAAAGTTCAGAATTCAGGTAAAGAGATTAGTGCTAGTCTGAGTTCAGCTGGGCCGGCATGGTGAATACTAACCCACTTTAATTAATGAGTTTATTGGAATTATTTTTTTACACTAGCTTTTTTTTAGCAACCAAAAGTTCATCTATCTACTGCTTTTGTCTCTCAAATGAAGGTTCAATGAATTGATATAAAATTGACCAAAAAAATCTAAACCAGGAAGGCAATTGCCATGTCATTTTTTGGAGATAAGCTAATCAATTTCCAATTAATTTACTTTTTTGCAGGAGTTTTTAATGGCAAATAGAAACTTTCAAGTAAATTTTTTATTTCTTGAAAATCTGATTTAATAAATTACTTCAAAAGAACATTTACTGAATAAAGAATGGTAGCAGACATCCTTTTAGTCAAGTATGCTCAAATTTTTGGATTTACTTTTAGATGTCCTCTGTGACAAAGACTTGTCAATTCTATTTTAAAATGTTTTATATTTATCCCTTTTTCTTTCCAATGCTATAACCAGACTTCAGACTTTATCATCCATACTTTGATTTCTATAAAAGCTTCCTAATTAGCCCCTAGCTGAAAGGCCTTCCCCCTCTTTCCAGATTAATCTTCCTCAAATGCAGCTGTTCTTTTACTCCTCTAACCAAAATCCTTCTGTGGCTCCTTACTTCTCTCCTGGATAAAGTTAAAATTCCCTCATGCAGCATGCTCATCTTTCCACAACATGCTACGCTTCTATCTTGTCTTCCACTTCTCTGCACCACAATGTTTTGGTTTACTCTCTAGCCCCTAAACATGACTTGTTCCTTGCTACTCTAGACTTTGATTATGTTCCTACCTCTTATCATTAATCCTGCCTTCCTTTAAAGCCCACTCAACGAAGTGGCAGCAAAATACCATCACCACTCCTTATAAGATGGCTTACCTTGTTTCTGAGGTTCAGTTTCTTCATCTACCAATAAGGAAGGAAACTACCTACCTCAAAGAAATGCTGAAAATGAAACTAGCTACTGTAGTTTTCAAGACAAACCTGGCACAAAGAAGGTACTCAACAAATGCTAATTTAAAGCCTTCTACCTAAAGAGATCTTTGTCCCTGAACTGAGTTATTATTATTTATATTCTTTTGACAATAAAGTCTACATTTCTTTCCAGTATCTACAATAGTCTGTAATTCAAATATTTAATATTCTCAAATAGCTTCTAAGTCTCAAAACACTGTAAGTCCATAATAGACATAGCAAACATTATTTTTCCCCCATCCTTACCACAGGTAACAAAATATCTAGAATGAATGAATATAGATGATAAATTTATTGATGTTAGAATTGGGCACCACGAATATATATTTAGTTTGTTGAAAGAGTGTTTGTGGAAGAAGGGTTATTTGTTTGGGGGAAAAGAATAATAAAACATTTTTAAAAAGAGATGAGCAGATAAATGAATAAAGAAAAAAGAGGTAAAAACAAAACACCAAAAAAAGGGGCAAAAATCAGCTGTGCATTGTTTTATAAAACACACTCTAAAAATATTTCAGACTCACTAATGTCAATCAAAATAGTTGAAGCATTAGCAGGTTTCATCATAACAGTTTCCATTAGACAGCAAGGTATAGAAAGTGTTAAGTATTCAATAATTGCTAACGTAAAATTTTTGATAAAACTAACTTCTTATCTATCACTAATTTCTGTTGGAGAATTGCTAGTCAGATACAGAAATATATAACATGATTAAAGGCTGGATGATTATTTAACTGAAATTAATAGATGATTTCAGGGCTAAGAAAATATCTGTAATTCTATAAAGAAGTTTATTTTTGCCAAATACTGATTCATAAGTGGGCCATTTTACAAATGTAAAGTCTAAAACATATTGCCTATAACTGCTTACAATTCAACAGAATTTTACCTGCAATATTTAAGTGATTAAAACCCACTTTGAGTTTCACTACAAATTGCTGAATAAAGCCTAAAAGTAGGACATTAAGAATTATAGAAGATATTTCAAGTTAACCATATTTAATTTAATTTGTTCTGCTTATTTCAAATCTTTACACAGATAGTTAAAACTGAACACATAACCAAATTAGGAGGCGACAGATTCTTTATTTGAAGAGAATAAGCATTTACAGCATAAATGCTTTCAGTCAGGCAATTTACACATCATATTATTTCATCCTAACAATCTGATGAGGCTAGTCTTCTTATCACCCCATTGTATGGATGTGATAACAGAGACTCAGAGAAATGAAATAATTTTCCCAAAGTCACTTAAATACTAAATCTGACTCCAAGCCCATGGTTTTTTGATAATGCTTCTCATCAAATGCCACCTTCATTAGATGAGAAGCTAATCTACAAAAAAAAAAGGAATAAAAATTGAAAAATACTTATAGAGTTAAACAAAATAGGATAGAATAGCAACGACGACAAAATGCTTAAATGGAGCTGTCAGGTCCCCAGGACACCTCCTCCATTCCAGGTAACCAAGTAATTTCCCCCCACATATCCTAAACGGAGACTCAAAGAAGCCAACCAGATACAGTAGATAGCAGAAAAAGGCAAAAAACAGGGGCATTAAGTGAAAGTATACAAATTGAATGGTGAGATCATCACCTTATCCCAAGTCCTCTTGGCACCAAAAACTATGGTGTTGTATCTACCACCCCCATTCCACCAAAAGATTGAATGATTCTTCCTAAAAATGTCCCTAAGGAGTACATCTATAAAATCAACATTTGGGTCCCTGCCCAGTCATTTTACAGTGAAGCCCATCAGCCCCACCCATGCACAAAGTGCTTATTCAAATAATTTTTTAGTGTCTCTCTCAAACACAAAATATCACCTGTAATTTGAATAGAACACAGTCATCTATACTATAAATAAAGATGCAAAACAGCATTACTAATATTATGTATTGATTTTACTTATTCAAAGAAGGTTTGTGATGGTTTTTTTGTTTTTTGCCTTTTTAAAATGCCTTTTAAAGTTGATTTGACTTAACAAAGTCAAAAATTTTGGACCTGAATATAGTTTTAAAATACCTTCTAGTCTAAAGTTCACCACTTTACAGATGAAGACTCTGAAGATCAGGTTTTACTTTTACATAAGCTTTTAAATCATTAAAAAAGATTTAAAACAACCATGCCTATTAGCTAATTATCAGTGTTACTTATATTGAAAGCTAGAAGTCTTTAAGCAACATATTTATTTAAGAGTTAAGATTAGTAGAATATCATTCTGTGCCTCAAGAATCTCAATAGTTCAAAATATAGCTACAAACCAAGAAAAACAAAGATCACAGGGTGAGATAACTACCTCTAAAGCCAAATAATTTATTCTGTAGGAGGGCAAACAGCCCTTTGGCTCCCTTCCAGCAACAAGTGACTTCTAACTATATATAAAGTAAGACTGTGAATTTCAGAAGCTTGGTTATCTATCTGGTTTAGGAAAATGGGTAGAACATCTGATGACATGGGTGAGGAGGCAATGAGCAGACATACTGGCATTAATATTCATTTAATGGTAATCATTGAGAGAAAAAAACACAAAAAACATTCACCAGAAAGAGAGAAGATAACTAGAGATAAAACAGAGAAAAGAATGGACAAAGAACAAATAATTCTTCTAAACTTAATAGCCTGAAGGCATTTCCTATTTCAGAAAGGCATATTTGAATTTTCAGAAGACTGAACCTAAATCAGCAAGAAAAAAATTCTAATATAGTCTAAAAGGAATAGAAGGTAATTTTTATCAAAAAGTGACATAAAGAATAATTCACGAGTCTTGAGGCCAGATCATGAAATATTCTGTTCTTAGAATAAAAACTGAAAATACAATTGAATGAAATTGTTTTTCTATTTAAATCATTTTAAGTTGAAGAAATGTGATATATTTGGAACAAAAATGAATAAAGAAAAACGGAATCAAAGAAGGAAAGATAATCGAACTTTAAAGTGTAGGGAATGTAATATCTGGTGACAGTAATATGAAGGAAGTGACTTAGAATAAGAACTTTGCTATAATCAATAAGCTATAAAGCTTTTGAAACTATGGAAACGACTCACACAGGAATTCACAGATTGTCTCTCCAGGATGATCTTCTTTAAAAGTAAACAACAAACTGAATGTATGAGTCTTTAGAGATAATGAACAAAATGAGTGCAAACATGTGGCTATATATCAACATGTATGTAATACATAAATGTAAAACTGCTACTTCGTAAAATCCAGATCATATCACAACAAATATTGATACCGATGGAAAACATTTATTTCAAAAATTATATTCAATTGTTGAAAAAATGTTGTAAATTTATAACATGTAAGATATGTATGTATAATAGAGATATATATGTATATATGTAAGGCCAAAGTGTATACCTCATTAGGGCAATGTTTCTTGTAATGGTGTGACTTTCTATTCCGAAGAATGCTTTCAGAAGTCCTGCCAACAGGATGGCGTAATGGATATCCTGATTCCGGACCTTCCTCACTGGAGACTTCATCAGAGACATTTGTTACTGTCCTTTGTGTATCCTAAGTTGGGGGTATATTAAGAGGATTATATGTAATTTCTAAGTGACTTTGTACATTTAAAACTGCAAAATTTTTAATTATGCAAACATATATACATACACACCACCAAAATACCTTGAAATACTTCAAAGTAATTGATTAGTACCACCTGACTTTCTGAAAGGAAAAAAAATCTTAAATCGGTGTCTATACTTTTACTTGAATTTTGAAAGGAGTAAACTAATAACAGCCTTTGTCAAATATTGTCCTATAACATTTCTTTTCCTAATAGGATTTGAAGCAGCTTACAAAATTAAGAAATATAGGGAACAGCTGTGGCTCAAGCAGTTGCACGCCCACCTCCCACATGGGAGGTCCTGGGTTCGGTTCCCAGTGCCTCCTGAAAAAAACAAACAAACAACAAGCAAAACAAATGAAAGAACCAACTCAGGGAAGCCGATGTGGCTCAGTGATTGATTGCCGGCTTCCTACATATGAAGTCCCGGGTTTAATCCCCAGGCCCCAGTATCTAAAAAAAAAAACAAAACAAAAAAAAACGAACAAAAAAACATTTAAAAGAAACTAAAAAGGGGGCAGATGTGGCTCAAATGGTTGGGTGTCCGGCCCCCATATGGAGGGAATAGAGGGACCTGGGCTCGATCCCCGGGCTCTCTTGGTAAAAAAAAATAAAATAAAATAAAAGAAACTAAAAGAAGAGAAGCTAACCAGTCACCTGAGATGAACTGATTATAGATTTTTCTCGATTCAAAGATAACCATCAACTATAAAATATCCACTCCTGGTTCAATAATGACTTATGGGGCAGGGGGCAGTGAATGGCAGGATTGATTACCTTTAGCAAATATAGCTTCAGTAAGAATTGCTTTCAGATTAAAAAAAAACAAAAACAAAAAAGATGTGCTGACACCAAAAGTAATGAATTTAGGAAATACAGGGCAATGATTTCTAATAGAGAACATGAATGGTAAACTAGGTTCCTAGTATAGTTTCTAGATAGAATAATTTGGATGTAACATTTAATTCAAATGCTTATATACATATGGAAATAGGGAATAAAAAGTAAGGTTTAGCAAACATCAACTATAAACTATAAAGTGCTTTAACATTTTGGAAAGATTGGAGTCATCAATCAAATCAGAAGGAGTCAAGTCATACTGGCAATCAAGTTTAATCAAAATATTTTATCTGATTTTCAGCTTAATCAGTGTGATCTGTAAAGGCTCACAGAATAAATTCTGGAAACAATACGTTTCAAGGACTGCTATTATATCTAAGTCACTTCATATTAGCTACTGTAAAATCACACAAGCAAACTATTTTTAAAAATCATACTTACTTTGCTGGAGATGTTCCTTAGTGTTCCTGTGTTCCAGGCTGTGTCTTCTGATCGAATGGTTTCACACTGAGGTTCATGGTTTTGTAATCCATCTTCACTGTTTTTGAGAGTCTTTTTCCCATCAAGGGAAACATAGCCATTGTCCGTCTCAGTTGATTTATCAATTGAATTCTTTGCTTTCTTTGATCTATAAAGAAAAATATACAGAAGTACGTTATAGGAATTTAGCTTACTTTGAATGGATTTCTGATAGAAATTATAATGTCACTAATGAAACCAGGTAGTTATTTCTCAGAATTTTAATGGCTATCCTTATTTTTACAATATATAACTTAAAATACCTATCAGATAAAATAAGCACATGACAATGTTTTAATTTTATAGGTTTGGGGATCTTATAAATGGCAATTCTAAAAGACCTACCCTAACCTATCAAAAGATTCTTAGTCAAAATCACCTGGTCTCTGTGCAAGGTCTAGGACCAAAATTTTGTTCATTTTACTATGGTTGATAATATATTTTTGAGTTTTACTTTTAAAAAATCTATCTTAGTAATTATCAGGCTAAGTAGCAATCGATAGTTTAACTTAGTTTTAATACTCTAGTTTATCCAAATACTTTACCATTAGTATATATTAATACATAAAAATCACTGATGAATTCATTTTGATATACAATAGAGACCGGACCTTTTGTAATATAAAATATATGATAAAAAGGAAAACTTTACACAAGTTTCTAAATAATGGAGGAAGTAAAAAGAAGAACACAAAGAAAATAAAGTAATCTCTTTCACCCACTGAAATACTCTGAAAAAGAATAATCATGAATCTTATAAATATATGAAAGGGTGAACTGAGGTATTTATAGGAATTAGTATTTTCTCAGTACAGAAAGAACAACATGAAAAATAATGAACAAGACATATTTTGGCTAGTAGGCAAATGCTTGAGGACTCCTTAAGAGTCTAAAGTGGGTGAAATAATGGCTATTTAAGGGGCTGGCTGTAGCTCAATTGGTAGGGCGCCGGTTTACCACATGGGAGGCCCCGGGTTCGGTTCCCGGGGCCTCCTTGAGCAGGCAGACCGCCTTGAGAAGGCAAGCCGCCATGGGCAGGGCAAAGCTGCCATGGGCAGGGCAGGCCGTCCGCGAGCTGGCAAGACCGCCACGTGGTGAGCTGACTTGGCGGGTCGCTGCAATGGCGGGGGCGGGGAGACGAGTAGACACAGAAGAACACAAAAAGATGAACACAGCAAGAACAAGCAGAAAGGGGGGGATTTATAATAATAATAATAAAAAAGAATGGCTATTTAAAAGAAATGATTAGTAGAATACAATTTGAGTCCCAGAGAAAATTAAAATACGCTCAATGCAGACTAAGTTTATCATAAAACATTATTAAAAAGCAATTTTATTCAGTTATACTTAAATAAATTCCCTTGGATTTTCCTCAGAGTATCAGTTTTGCATAAAAGAAAAATGAACTAGTATATTGCCTTTATGATGGTTAAAAAAAAAAAAGTAACATGTTGTGACAGTTTGAAGTTATTTTATGAATCCCCAAAGGAAAAAGAATATGTTTTTAAACTAATCTATTCCTCTGGGTGCGGTACCTTTTGATTGTATTGAATTCATTTGAGGGCCTTTTATTAGATTACTTGGTAAGATTCCATTAAGGCTTTTGATTGGATATCAGTGAGGTGTAACTCAGGTTTAATCTCCACCCCCTTGCTGGGTCTGACATAAACAGAGTCACAGAGGAAAAGGTAGCTGTCATATTTGATCCTATCATGTGAGAGGACTAGAGGATTGCTTAGGCACAAAGTCCCAAGAGCCTAGACCCACAGAGCAGTTCAAGAGGAGACAAGCCCTGCTATA
>PVKH010020623.1:0-14536 GCA_004027955.1 Chaetophractus vellerosus | reverse complement strand
CACTGTATGGGTTATAGTTCGTTTTAAATGTAATGTTGGGGACCCAGAACTGGCCAGTTGGCTGAGGTCACTGAACCATGAAAAAGGCTTTAGAACATTTGTTTGTGTATTTCCTAATAAAGAAAGGAGCATTCCTGTGGTCATTTGTGAGCCATTATTTCCGTGTGGAACGCTTGTAGGGGCAAGCCCTGCTAGAATGTTTGCTTAAATGTTGATGCCACTGCATTTGCTGTCTTTAGGCTATTTGTACATCTGTATGAATTAAATGACTTCTTCTTTTCCAGCGTTTGCTTTACTTTTGAGTAGAGACACCTATGCAAACAATTGATTCCAAAATTATTTATGTTTTGACTCAGAAGTTACTGCAGGTAATGGGTAGCATTCACCATCAAGAAAGGGGAAAGAAGCTTATAGAATCCATGAATGTCTGAGCTGCCACCAACCTGGAGGTCATCTAGTATCTCTCATTTTTTAGATGAGATCCCTTCTGGAAAGTGACTACATAAGCCTAAATCTATGTATTTTAAGTGATTTTGGAGATTCTTGAATGTGTTTCTATGTAATTAGGACCCTCCTTCAAATCAGAGCATTAAACAAAATCAGCAATCAGGAAAAATCTCTCATTTAAGTTACAGTAGATATTTTTCATAATTTAAATATTTGATTTTTATGTCCTCTTTTAAAAATGATGTAGTAGAATTACCGAGTGTATAAAATAAATCAAAGAAATGATTATAATTTTAGCAAATTTTGTTGACTCTCATTTGTCTTATTTTCTGATTCCTTGTTTCTGTTGTTATAAAACTTGTAGTTATTTAAAATATTTCAGTATTCTTCCAACTTGTTTTGGTAGATGTATAGTATTCAATAGCATACTCATTCAACATTTTACTATCAAACATATCCTTTTACAAAGAGGAAAAACAGAAAAATAGAACTTGAAGAAGAAACATGGCAATAATGAGAAGCTAATGCTTAATCATATCTCTTTGGAATATGAATTAGATTTTTATAAATTGAAATAATTTCGGTTAATATATAGCTCTAGAACAGATTCTTATGGTAGGTACATTTTACATTTATAGCACATGCTTTTGTTGTATTTTCTCTTTTGAAAGTATAACTCACATCGGAACTACGAAATCAGCTTAATTAAATGATATTTGGCTTGATGTTTATTAAAAAAACCTCATCTTTTCAGAAACTCACCCTAGGGTTTATATCAGTTTATATATATGTATAATTGTATTTTCTCTAGAACAGTGCATTCTCATCAATAAATTATATTTCCATTGTAAGAACATTTTAAAAATAGCAGCTACTGTGATCTCTTGGTTCCTTTCATCCCACAGAGATCTCATCAAGCCATAATTTAGGATTAAATCTTTGAAGTTTTAATGAAGTTGATATTTTTGAACAGAATTAGAGAAACAATTTGCAGAGAATGAGGCAGTCTCTATTTGAGAAAGCAATAGGAATATATATTATTTCTTTTGTATATTTTTAAACTTTTTAAAATTGAAATTTATGATTCATACATGAACATATATAAACAATGAGTATATAGTAAAAGTTGTGAACTTACAAAACAAACATGCGTATCATCATACAGGGCTCCCTGGATCACCATACCACCACCACTTGGCCTTAGAAACTAAAGCTCAGTCCCATAAAATTTTATTTTAAAAAGTTCTATGTTTACTAGTATAGCACCATATTGCCTTTATTCTTGATGAGAGCATATTATGCAAGGATATAACAGGGTTGATTTGGTTTGGGAAATTTATTAGTACTGATTGATTTTTTCTTGTCTCTTCCTTGAGTACTTCATCATAATTCATATTTGCTATTGACTTTTCCTCCTGGTATCATTAATGCATTTTATAGGTACTCTCAAAATCAGCCTTTTTAGACATGGGACAACCACTTAATATACCACATTTTAGATTCTATCTCATAGTTTATCTATTGAGTTACAGATCTCGCCTTGTCTAAAGAAAGACATGCTACATCCAGAGGGCACAGGTTCTGAGCCATCTTCTAAGCATCTGGGCTGCGGAGGGGCCTTAGATGCAAAATATCTATAATAAATATACGCAATAGTAACTTTCAACAATAACTAATTTGACTGTATGACCTGAGGATTTATTGAGTTTCTTTAAAACATTTGCCTCTTTTATTCTCTTAAGGTGGTTTGCCCCATCTTAGAAAAAAGAAAATTAAGCCTTAAAGTGTCAGAGGGTCGTGTTCAGGTTTAGAAAGAGACTAAGTTGTCACCTGGCCCCCAGGCCTCACACTGAAGATCATCTGTCTTTCTTTTCCACCAGGCTGAGCTGAAAAGCCCTTGACTCTGAATTCTCAATTTGATTCAAAGCTGGGAAACTGTTGGAGGCAGGAATCTGATTGAGTTCAAGGAAATGTGGAGCATGATGACGTGGTTTGCTTTGCTGTGTGTGTGACCTGGAGCCTCTGGGGAGGGGCAGTGAGGCGGAGAAGCCAGTGGAGCTCACCAGGCCTGCAGCTATGTTGTTATGTGTTGGCCCCAGGCCCCTGGCTGGGATGTCCTTCTCTGCATGCCAGGAGCTTCAGAGATAGCAGAGGCTGCCACTTGGGACACCCGAGGGCCCTTTGGGGGACTTGGATCTAGAGAGGCAGACTTACTTGACTGTAAACATAAACAGTTGCTTCAGATGTTTTGGAGAGTATGGAGGTTAATACCAAGTTCAGGAGAGTCCTGCAGGAATTAGCCTTTGTTGTTAAGTATGTGGAATTTGGAGTGGGTTCTGAATTTAAATTTGGCTATATTGCATAAGAACATTAGGAAGTTTCTTAGTATCATTGAGCTTTCAGTCTGCCGATTTGTGAAATGAAGATATTTTGTATAGCAGCATTTGGTCTGGAAAGGCCTCTCTGAGGAAGAGATCTGACGTTCTTTAAGCTGAATCCTGAAGGGTGAGCCAGGCAGTTCTCAAAATGTGGCACAGAAGGCCTGGGAGCTCTTTGGGTATCTTTCAAGGGGTTCACAAGGTCAAACCTGTTTTCACAATAATACTAAAACATTATTTTCGCTCTTTCTGTCACAAGTATCCATATGATGTAGCCACAATCATCAAAAGAGGCTATTAAAAGTTTCCTCCCTATCCAAGCACACACATATAATTACCTTTATATATTTCACCCACAACAACATATTGCAAGAAATTACAGGGGTGAATTTGAGAATTCAACTGACCTCTATAAAAGCCAAGAATTAAAGAAATTTGCAAGCATATAAAACACTCTTTTCACTAATATTTTTGTTTTGAAAAGTTGTTATTTTGCATTAAAACGTGCTGTTTATATTAACATTTATTGAATTTATTATTATTTTTTAAAAAATAATTTTAAAAATTTTGTTGTAATTTTAAAATTCAGTAACTGTTGATAGATACAGGTCACATAAACAAAACCTCTTCAAGATACTCAATATTTTTAGGAGTGTGAAAGGGTCCAGAGACCAAAAAGTTTGAGAACCACTGGTCTATGTCATAGATGAGGTTGACATGGAATAAGGTGGTGGCCATGGATATGAAAAGGGTGGGTGGAAGTAAAATGCACAGGACCTGATAATAGGTAGAATATGAGCCGAGAGAGAGGAAGGTGCCCCTATGATTATTCTTGGCTGAACAATTCCGTAGTGAATGATGCCTTTGCTGAGATGGAGGAGAAATGAGGAAGAAGCAGGGTAGATATGGGTCCAATAATATAATCTCCAATCTGCAAAGTACTGTAGAATGTTAATGTGAAAAATAGTTTTACAGCGTGCTGAAGATGCTGAATACTCTTCCTTATTAGGTATCTTCTTTATTCTTGAACCCTCAGGGAAACATTTTAGAATATTTGCCCCCTCTATTGGTCAAGAGCTTCTACCTTGCAAAGGCAATCCTATAAGCAAATATATTTTAGGCAGAGAAAAATATTAAGGAAATTAGATAATCCTAATAATTTTTCTAGGCCTTTTGAATCAAAGCAGATTATTTGGTATCTAACAGACTTTCAAAAACATTTGATGTGGTTTAGTCCTGAATATTTTGAAATGGATTTAATAGGTGACTCCCAAGTAGAGTTCTTAGGTGAGCTTGGACCAAGTTCATTGGTCTTGCTTAGTGAAGTGACTTTAAAAAGATAAACTTGGTAAAGTTATTTGCCTCCCTATTTAGTCATTTGATTAGTTTGTGGTATTCATACATTTGTTCTTCAGGCTACCTGCTTCTAACCACTTTTCTGTTAATGCCTTTTAACTGGAGTGTAAATATGTACAGTCTCTGATTTTTTAATACAGATGTTGTAGGTTTATAGAAAAAATCATGCAGAATACACACAGTTCCTATATACCCTCATCACATACACCGTTTTCTCTCTTATTAATACTTTGCCTGCTGTGGTACCTTTGTTACAATTGATGTAGCAATGTTATAATTATACTATCAACTATAGTCCATAGTTTACAGTAGGGATCACTGTGTTGCACAGTCCTATGTGTTTTTTTTTAACTTTTGTGCGTAACATATACAACCTAAAATTTCCCGTTTTAACCACATTCAAATGTACAATTCAGTGGTGTTACTTGCATTCACAATGTGCTACCATTGCCACCATCTGTTACCAAAACTTTTCTATCACCCTGAACAAGAAATTCGGTACTAAGTAAGCATTGATTCCCTATTCTCTACACAACCCTGGCCCCTGGTAAACTGTATTCTAGTTTTTAAGTCTATGAATTTGTTTATTCTAATAATTTCATATTAATGAGATCATACAATGTTTGTACTTTTGTGTCTGGCTTATTTCACTTGAGATGATGTCTTCTAGGTTCAAGCATATTTTAGTATGCATTAGAACTTCATTCCTTTTTATGGCTGAATAATATTCCATTGTATCTATGTAACACCTTTTGTTTAGCGATTCATATGTTGATGGACATTTATATTGATTCCATCTTTTGGTAATTGTGAATAATGCTGCTATGAACATTGGTGTGCAAATATCTGTTCAAGTTCCAGCTTTCAATTCTTTGGGGGTATATACCCAGAAGTGGAGTTGCTGGGTCATAGGGTGATTCTGTACTTTCTGAGGAGCCACCAAACTGTTTTCCACAGCAGCCACACCATTTTACATTCCCAATTATAATGAATTTGTGTTCTATTTCTCCACATCCTCTCCAAACACTTATTTTCTGTTCTTTTTTTTGTTTGTTTAAATAGTAGACATTCTAGTGAGCGTGAAAGGGCATCTCATTATGGTTTTGATTTGCATATCCCTAATGACTAATGATGCTGAACATCTTTTTCATGTGCTTTTTGGTTCTTTGTATATCTTCTTTGGAATTGGCACTTTTGTGAAAAATCAGATGGCCATAGATGTGAGGGTTGATTTCTGAACTCTCAATTTGATTCTATTGGTCTGTATGTCTGTCCATTTGCCAGTATGATGCTGTTTTGATTACTGTAGTTTTGTAATAAGTTTTAAAATTGGGAAGTATGTGTTCTCCAATTAGTTATTTTTCAAGATGCTTTTGGCTATTTGGGGTCCTTTGCCTTTCCATATAAATTTGATGATTGGCTTTTCCATTTGTGCAAAGAAGGCTGTTGCAATTTTGACTGGGATTGAGTTTGAATCTTTAAATTGCTTTGGGAAGAATTGATATCTTAACAATATTTAGTCTTCCAGTCTGTGAACATGGAATATTCTTCCATTTAGATGTCTTCTTCAGTAATGTTTTGTAGTTTCCTGTGTTCATCTTTTACATCTTTGGTTAAATTTATTCCTAAATAATCGTTTCTTTTAGTTGCTATGGTAAATAAATTTTTTTTTCTTGATTTCCTCTTAAGGTTTTTCTGTACTTGTGTAAAGAAACACTGATGATTTTTGCACATTGATCTTGTATCCTGCCACTTTGCTGAATTCATTTATTATTTATTAGTTATTAGTTCTAGTACATTTGTTGTAGAATTTTCTCTTTACTTATTCGTCTTTTGAAACCTTGTCTTTCTTTTTTAGTCAATGCAGGTAGTTTGTGTGGTTTCTAGGGAATTTGTCCATTTCATCTAGGTTTAGTATGAACGGTTGTTCATAGTATCATTTTAAAATCCTTTTCATTTCTGTAGGGTCAGTAATAATATCCCCCCCTTTCATTTCTGATTTTAGCTATTTGCATAGTCTCTCTATTTTTCTTTGTTAATTTAGCTAACGGTTTATAGATTTTATATGATCTCTTCAAAGAATCAACTTTTAGTCTCTTTAATTCTGTTGTTTTTTATGTATTTCTGTTTCATTGATCTCCACTCTAATCTTTGTTATTTCCTTCCTTCTGCTTGTTTTGGGTTCAATTTGCTAAAGTTTTTCTAGATCCTCTAGTTATGAAGTTAGGACTCTGATTTGAGATCTTTTTTCTTTTTTAATGTAAATTTCCCTCTTAGCACTGCCTTTGCTGTATTCCATAATTTTTGTTTTTGTGTTTTCATTTTCATTAGCCTCAAGAGATTTCCTATTTTCCCTTGTGATTTCTTCTGTGACTCATTGGTTGTTTAAGAGTGTGTTGCTTAATTTCCATGAATTTGTGAATTTTCCATTTCTTCCTTTGCTGTTGATTTGTAGCTTCATTCCATTGTGGTCAGAGAAGATATATTATATAATTTCAGTATTTTTGAATGTATTGAGACCTGTTTTGTGACCTAATATATGGCCTATCCTGAAGAATAACCATGTGCATTATAGAAGAATATGTATTCTGCTGCTGTTGGGTAAAATGTTCTATATATGTCTGTTCAGTATAGTTGCTTTATAGCATTATTCAAATCTTCTATTTCCTTACTGATCTTCTATGTAGATATTCTATCCATTATTTAAAGTGGTATATTGAGGTCTCCTACTGATAATGTAGAACCATTTATTTCTTCCTTCAAATTTGTCAATATGTCCTTTATGTATTTTGGGGCTCTGCCATTAGATGCATATATATTTATAATTGTCATGTTTTCTTGTTGAACTGACCCTTTTATCTCCATATAGTGACCTTTTTTGGCCCCTTATAACAGTTTTTGATTTAAAGTTTATTTTATTTGAAATTAGTATAGCTACCCTAACTTCTTTTTGGTTACTATTTGCAATAGTATATATTTTTTTCATCCTTTCACTTTCAACCTACTTGTGTCTCTGAATTTCAGGTGCATCACTTATAAATAGCATATAGTTGTGTCATGCTTTTTTTTTCCCTAACGCATTCTGCAGTCTTTGCCTTTTGACTAGAAAGTTTAATCCATATACTTTAAAGTAATTACTGATAATGCATGACTTTCATCGGCTATTTTGCTATTTGGTATTTGTATATCTTGTCTCTCTTTTCCTCTCATTTCTTCCATTAATGCATACATTCCTATTTTTTTATTTTTTGTTAATATACCATTTTTGTGTCCCTTCTCTTTTCCTTCTGTATGTATTTTTCAGATATTTTCTTTGTTGATATGGGGCTTAAATTAACAACCTAAATCATGTTTATTTTGATACCAACCTAACTTCAATATTGTACACGCTGTTCCTGTATCTCTCCCAGTCCCCTACCTTTTTGTTGTCCTTATTACAAATTATATGTTTGCACAATTTATATCTAAAACCATAGATTTATCATTATTTTTATGCTTTTGTATATTAGAACCTGGAAGAAGTAAAAAAGTAGAGTTACATACCAAAAAATACTTTACAGTAGTGTATTGGCATTTGTAATTACTCATATGGATGGTTACCTTTACTGGATGTCTTTATTTCTTTAGGCACTTTAATCCACTGTCTAGTGTCTTTTTCTTTCAGTCTGAAGAACTCCTTTTATCATTTCTTGTAGGACAGGTCTAGTGGTGACGAAATCCCTCAGGTTTTATTTATCTGGGAGTGACTTAAACTTCCCTAAGTTTTACTCTTGCATTTTTAAAGTTTCAAATTTCTAGAGAACAATCATGCATACCTTACTGGATTCCCATACATCGCCCCACAAAAAACTAATATTCTTGTGACACATTTGTTACAAATGATGAAAGATCATTGTCATAAAATTATTGCTTTGTGTTGTTCATAACTTATATTTGGAGTATTTTTCCCACAAACCATTCTATTATTAACACCATGTATTAGCATTGTATATTTGTTATAGTTCATGACATTCCCATATTTGTACTATTAACTACAGTCCATCATTCACAAGATTCACTGTGTTATATGATTCCCAGCCTTGTACAATCCATACAAAGTGTGCACTCATTGGCCTTCAGTTTCATCACAGAGTTGTGCTGTCATAAGATCAGTCCATTTCAGAATGTTTTCATTACTCCAAAAGGAAAAATCCCATGCTCCCTGACAGCCCTCATTGTTGATCCTTAGCATTGATATGGTATCTTCCCTGCCAATTGACATTAACCTCCTTAGACTACCTCCTTCAGCCAAATTCACATTTATAAATCAACAGTTAGTTAAACTCACAGTAAACTCTATCCATTTCCCCACACTTACAATCCACCTTATTAAACATTCTACATACATTCAGCATCAGCTCCCCCTTCTCAACCCATATTCTATCTCCTAGTTACCTAGACTTTAGAGTTTAACTCCATGAGTTTAGTCACTGTATTTAGCTCATATTTGCCCTTTTGTGTTTGGCCTATTTCACTCAGTATAATGTCTTTAAATTTCATAAATGTTGTCATATGCATCCTGATTTCATTTCTTCTTACAGCTGAATGGTATTCTATCATATATATATATACACACACCACATTTTGTTTATCCATTCATCAGTTGATGGACACTTGGGCTGTTTCCATATTTTAGCAATTATGAAAAATGCCGCTATGAACATTGTTATGCAAATGTCTGTTCACATCCTTGCTTTCAATTCTTCTGAATACATTCCTAGTAGTGGGATTGCTGGATCATATATCAGTGCTATATTTAGCTTCCTGAAGAACTGCCTAACTGTCTTCCACAGAGGCTGCACCATTTTACATTGCCACCAATGGTGAAAGAGTGTTCCTATATCTCTGCATCCTCTCCAGCACTCGTAGTTTTCTGTTTTTGAAATAAAGGCCATTCTCTACATTGTGAAGTGATATCTCATTGTAGTTTTGATATGCATTTCCCTAATAGATAGTGATGTTGAGCATCTTTTCATGTGCTTTTAGTCTTGCCCTCAGTTTTGAAAGGCAGTATCAATGGATATAAGATTCTTAGCCAGTTGTTTTCTTCCAGTAATTTAAATATTTTGACCTACTGTCTTCTTGCATCTATGATTTCTGATGATAATCAGCACTTACTGTTGTCGTTGCTCCCTTGTACACAACACTTGGCTTTTCTCTTGCAGCTTTCAGAGAGCTATCCTTGTCCATGGCTTTTGACAGTTTGACTGCTTTGTGTCTGGGCTTGATTCTCTATGAGTCTATCTTGTTTGGTAGTGGTTGGGCCTCTTATATGTGCATATTCATGTCTTTCATTAAATTTGGGAGCTGTCATGTCATTATTTCTTTGAATATTCCTTTTGCTTTTTTCTCTCTTCCTTCTGTTTCTGGGACTCTTATAATCTTTATATTGGTCTGCTTTATGGTATCCCACAGGTCTCTCAGTCTCTGTTTTCTTTTTTCTTATGTTTATTTCTTTCTGCTCCTCAGCCTTAATAATTTCTATTGTATTGTCGTTGAGTTCACTGATTAATGCTCCTTCTATCTCCAGTCTGTTCTTTAAACTCTCCAGAAAATTTTTCATTTCGTTTATCTTTGTCTTCAACTCTAGTATATCTGTTTAGTTCCTCTTTAAAATTTCTATCGCTTTATTGAGATTCTCATTTTGTTCATTCATCATTTTCCTGATATTCTTTAGTGCTTTTTCCATGTTTTCCTTATCTCTTTGAGCATATTGAAGATCATTGTTTTATAGTCTTTGCCCAGTATGTTTGAAGTCACTTCTTCTTTGATGATTTCTGATATTTTATCTTCTTCCTTTGGATGAGCCATCATTTCTGTTTCTTTGTTTGTCTGTCATCTAGTGTTGCACGTGGTATATTTTAATATTTTTGTGTGTTAACTTTGGGATTAAGTCCCTTAGCTGGCTGTTTCCTTAAGTTTGTATCTAGAAGTGATATGATAAAAATTTCCTGGTATGCCAGGAGCTAACAGAACGAAACAAACCAATGCAAGTGACATATTTCATAGCCTTTGAAATGTGGCTCTTTGTTGGTTGATGCTCTCCTTCAGAGTTTAACCCTCTTATCAAGAAGATCAGCTCAACAAGGAGTGAAGTTCAGGGTCACCTCTGACTTTTCTGAGTCTGTGTCTTTATCTGGGCTTGTGCTTGTAGGTAACTTTAGGAATTCCCATATTTACAGGAATTTGAATCTCCTCTACTCCCAGTTGAGATTTTGCAGTTAGAGCTGAGACTAACTGGTCCATATCAACTCAAAGATCTAACATTTTGGAACTCTCTGCCCTATGTCATTCCTCTCTTGCAGGGAAGCAAGTCTGATTTTAAGGCCTTGTGGCCCTATGATTGAACTCCTGCAAAATCATTTTTAAATTTTTTTTTTAAAAAGACTGGGACTTCTGGTCAACCAAGATGGTGGCAAAAGATGTTCCAAGGTGCAATTCACCCACAAAATCTTTGAACAATGAGCAAAAACTGGCAATCCATTTTCCTTAAAACTCCAGAAAATGGTTTAAGAGTTGCAGTAACTGGGCAAGTATCGAATCAAGAAATTGTACTTTTAAAATACACAGGAAAAGCTCATGGCCTCCTTGTTGGCCCCTCTCTGACCCCCTCCCTAGCATAATGGGGAGGCAGCCTGCACTTCCATGTGATTCCCTGGTCCTGGACCAGAGGGAGCAGGGTAACCCCTATGCATATGCCTGTATATCAATGCTGCATTTCCAGCATCTAGCATACTGCCTATGTCACTGCAGTTTTTCAGTCACATTTAGTGAATAAATGATTTACTGAATCTTAACAGCAAGCCTCTGAGAAAGAAGGGATTCTTAAGTTAGTATCTCCAGTTTCTACATAAAGATACTGAAGCTTAGCAAGCCTGGAGCTTCCTAATTTCACAGACTGAGTTAAAAGTATATTCTGGATTTGAACTCTGATTTGTTTTCCTAGTCTAGTTTCTTTCTGCTCTGTCACCACTGGAATCATTTCCACCATCAGTTGGATCTCAGTTTTCTTCTTTCAAAACAAGGGAGTTATGTTAAAGGCTATCTAAGGGCCTTTCAAGCTTGAAAAGCCATTAAATTTATTACCCCTTTACTCACAGGAGAAGTGCAAATGGCTGGGGACATGAAACATTAAACTGCTCTCTGCTTCTTACAGAAAGGAAGGATAAAACTCTTTTCCCAGGGTGCTGTTTCGGATGTTTCTAACTGCAGACCATTGTTTAATTACTTGTAATGTAGCAATAAACATGTTTTGGCCTAAAATGTCAGTCTTTATTTCTTTTGACCCTAATTTAGTACTATTATCTCCCTTCAAGGATTAGATATTAAATCCAGTATACTGCAGTATTTTAAACTTCTTAAAACCTAAGGTCACAAAGGGCATTGAAAGGAAGCATTAAAGAGAAAAGCTGTGAGATTGTCTCAGTTATGAAAAAAAGAAAAAATAGAAAACTTTCCAGAAGAGATCATTTTTATTGCTCTTGGTGACTTAAATGTTTTATTTTACTGTTGGAATTCAAAAGATAACCTTCACAGTGCCTTAGAAACTGATAGTACTCTCCAAATAATTAAAAACCAGGGACAAAATTTAAATAAGTACCAAAGTAGGGGTTCATAATCAAATCACCTGGTTAGAATAGGTGTCAGATCCTGTTTTCTGGACAAACAGCTTGAGATAAGCTGCTCACATAATATTTATTTTGTATTTGAAATTAAGTAGAGGAGAAGATCTTGGGGTAAGTCATGCAGAATCACCCAAAGAAGTTGGAATGGAAAAGGCCAAGCAGTGTCAGAGGAATTAATAAAAAATGAAGGAATATAGAAAAAAACTCAAATTCTAAGGAAACTTCAAATTCTAAGTTTCTCATTATGAAGGAAGTTAATGCTTCATTGCTTTAAAGGTGTACTTGGGTTAATTTTTTGCAACCAGAGTGCAGCCATGAGGGGAAGGACAAGTGGCATATTAGATGGTGGTTTATAAGTCTACAATTTTAGGGATAGAAGTCACATTGATAGAATTTCAGGCTTCCTCTGTGGTCTCTTCTTATGAGGAATCCCTCTGAGGGATTGGAAAAGATTTACTTTCCTTCAGAAAAGTGGAGAGGGTTCCTGTTTGCCTCCTTGCAGCACCTGCCTTTCCCCTACCGGTCCCTGGGTCATTGTCCTCAGTTTTTACCCAGGAAATGAGTTGGCAGCATCAAGGCTGGGCCACCTCCACATTCTGCATCTCTGCTTTCCCATGCTGTCTGCCTCTCCTTTCTACCTACAGGTCATGAGAACAATAGCAAGAGGGAAACTTGCTTTGAAATCATGCTTTACTTAATGTTTCCCCCAAATTCCCTTCTTTGAGTTGTTCTTAGCTGCATTTTCTGGGTTACCATGTGGCTTCTTGATTTAGTATTCCATTCATTATGATTCCACTAATGGGACCACCAGCTTGATTGGGGGGTCTATCTACTTCTCGGTAATTTTTGGTTTGGTGAAGATGGTTGTTCCTTCGCCCTAAACCTTATTATTTTCACCTAATCCTACTGTAGCTTCTTGCTCTCTTTATCTTGGTAAGCAATCCTATTCAAAGTGAGGCTGATTTTTATTGAGCTGGTGGACACATTTGTGGGGGTTAGAGAGCCTTAAGTGTCATGTACTTGGGGTCATTATTTGCCTAAAAATTCCTATTTGAAAATCTTGCTGGAATTGGCATTTTGGTTAGGACTTTTGTCTCAGGCCATTTTATATCCTGTACTTGACGATGTGTGCTTCTGACATCAGCCTTGGAGTTCCCACCCCCAGGTCTTGGGATATGGGCTTAAAGAGCTTGCGGGTTTGAATCGGAAGACTTCACACATCATTACAATCAACTCACCCCACATACAGATGAGGGAACTGAGACTTAGAGGGGTAAGTTAGGTCACACAATTATAAAAAGCAGAGCCGGGATTGAAACTTGGCTTAAGCCTATGTCTTACTACCACAGCTGCCTTCTTTAGAACATTGTTCAATGCTTGAAGCAAGATCTATCTAGCCATAGGTCTCATTCTGTGTCTTGAGCAATTAATGTTGGTACTGGTGTTTAAATATCTATGGTCAAGTGCTATTTCCAGAAACCTGTTACATGTTTGCCATGTGAATTACACTGGTGACTAATGTACTCATAGTATCAGTGCTAGTCAGGCTCCAAGGGAATTTTTGCACAAGTGTGAAAATACCAAGCAGGAACAGAAATTAATATTTTAGCCTAATGTGAATTATGTGTCATTTATTATTAAAATGCAAAAATATTGTTTTATTTCCATTTGATATATAACTATTAGATAACTGCTTAGAATACCATGTCTTCATTTCCTCCCCAGCCCAAACCCCAATTGCCACACTGTTTCACTCAGTAATAATGTGTCTCATAGAATAATGCCTTTTCTTTTTCTCAGCAGAGTAACTACTAATGAAGAGGGCAGCTTCTATGGTAATATTAAAAAAGGGAGTATCTCTATTTGAATGTATGTTTTTGCCCCAGAAAGCAGGAAGAAGGGGGTGGTGTAGTTAATTTGGAAAAGTGCCTATTTCTATTTTGACTGGTCTTGGCTTCTTAATGTTGGGTTAATTAGGAATAACCTTTGCCATTGATTTCAAATTCAGTCATACCTGGTCCTTATGTTTATACTTGAGACTGGAAGGGAACATACTCACTCTGGTTCCCCTTTCCATGGTGAAGCTCTGAGTGGTATGTGAATACAATATCAATTGGGTCTAATGAAAAAGATTCTTTCTGTCAACTTGTTATTTCATTGGCTTTTCTTCTTTCCTCTTCTTTTACTCTTTAAGCTTTTGATAGCAGCATTAAATAAATTTTCTTTGTATTGTAAAATCCTCTGTATTCATTCTTTTTCACGATTTGAAAGCAAACCTGTTTCTTAATCTTAGATAAGACTAAACTGGGGGAAGCAGATGTGGCTCAAGTGATTGGGCTCCTGTCTACCATATGGGAGATCTGGGGTTCGATTCCAGGAGCCTCCTGGTGAAAAGCAAGCTGGCCCACGTGGCGAGCTGGTCCACACGGAGTACAGGCCTGTGCAGGAGTGCTAGCCCATGCTGGTGCAGCAAGATGATGCAAGAAAAAAGAGATACAGAGGAGAGAAAGTGAGAGATGCAGCAGACCAGGGAGCTGAGGTGGCACAAGAGATTGGACACCTCTCTGCACTCCGGAAGGTCCCAGGATCCATTCCCAGTGCCACCTAAAGAGAACACAAGCAGACACAGAAGAATACACAGAAAGCAGACAGTGAGCGCAAAACAACGGGTGGGGAGGGGGGGAATAAATA
>PVKH010020622.1:0-14241 GCA_004027955.1 Chaetophractus vellerosus | reverse complement strand
TTTTTTTTTCTTTTTTTTTTTTTAAAGATTTATTTATTTTATTACATATCTCCCCTCCCCCCCGCTGCGGCGACGCACCGAGACTGGTCACTGCGCAGGCATGGTTTTCCCCGCTTGTGGGTGGCTTCTGCTTCCATTCACGGCCAGCTTTCAATTCGCGGGTGGCTGGCTGTGCTCCATTCGCGGGCGACCTGCCCTGCCCGTGGCAGCTTTTTGCCGGTCCGTGGCAGCCTTTTGCCCTGCCCACGGCGGCTCTGGCCCGCCCATGGCGGCTTGCCATTCTCAAGGCGGTTTGCCCGCTAGGAGAGGTCCCCGGGAACCGAACCTGGGGCCTCCCATGTGGTATGCCGACGCCCTATCCACTGGGCTATCCAGCCGGCCCCTAAGGTGAGTCTCTTGCAGACACATATAGTTGGGTCATGCTTTTTAAAAGTCTATCCTGCCAATCTCTGCCTTTTGACTGGAAGAGACTATTGCATGACTTCTCATTTCTGTCTGGATATTTTTTTCATCAATTTTCCTTGTGGTTACTGCCCTCTCTTCTCATCCTTATCTTCCTGTCTCCACCAGAATTCAATCCTGGGAACCTCCAATGAGGGAGAGAGGCATCCTTAGTTCCTGGTTTCTCAGCATGTCTCGCCTTGGCTTTTCCTTATGTCACTCTCCTGTTATGTCATCATCTTGTTGCGTGGCTTGGCAGGGCCTGACGGTGCACCCACTCATGGGGCCTGATGGTGCACCTGCACACAGGGCCCGGGGGACTCACCCATTCACGGGGCCTGGAGCACCCAAGCGTGGGACCTGGTTGCCTGTGCGCCTTCTTTATTTTTCTTTTTTTAAATTTTTACCAGGAGGTCCTGGGGATCGAACCCAGGTCTCTCCACATGAGAGACAGATACCCAACCACTTGAGCCACATCAGCCCCTGATACTGGCATTTATAATTACTCAAATGGTTACCTTTACCACAGATCTTTATTTTTTTTACGATGTTTTGGACCAGTATCTGGTGTTCTTTCCTTTCAGTCTGAAGAACTCCTTTTGTCTATTTATTTATTTATATATTTTTAAAGATTCTTAGATTATATAAATGTCACATAAAAAATACATGGGATTCCCATATGCCCCACTCCCCAAATCTACCACATTTTTCTATATGACAACAACCTTCATTAGTGAGGTACACTCATTGCAATTGATGAATACATTTTGGGGCATTGCCACTAAGCATGGATTAAAGTTTACAGTGTAGTTTACACTCTCTCCCAACCAATTCAGCAAGTTATGACAAGATATATAATGGATTATATCTGTCATTGCAATGTCATTCAGGACAATTCCCAAGTCCCAAAAATGCTTGTATTACACCTGTTTTTCCCTCTCCCTCCCCTCAGAACCTCCAGTGGCCATTGCCTCCACATCAATGATATAATTTTTTACATTGCTAAATCACAATAAATCTATAATAAAATACCAGTAAGTCTACTTTAGTCCATTCCCCCATCCTGAGGATTCTGGGATGGTGATGTCCAGTCCACCTCTAATTGAGAGGGGATTGTGATCCTTTAAATTGCTTGCAAGCAGGTCTAGTGGTGATGAACTTCTTTAACTTTTGTGTATCTGAGAATGTCTTTTTCACTCCCTTGTTTTTGGAAGAAATTCTCACCAGATACAAAATTCTTAGCTGATGGTTGTTTTCTTTCAGCACTTTAAGTATTTCAACCCACTGCCTTCTTACCTTCATGGTTTTTGTTGAGAAACCGGCATTCAATCTTATTGAGACTCTCTTGTATGTAACACCTTGCTTTTCTCTTGCAGCTTTTGGAACTCTCTCGACTTTGCATTTGATAGTGTCATCATTATATGATGGGTTCTATTTTTATTCATGTTTATTCTATGTGGTTTTCATATTCATGTCTTCTGCTAAATTTAGGAAGTTCTCTGTCATTAATTTCTTTGAATATTCCTACTGCCCCTATCTCTTTCTTCTCCTTCTTAGACTCCCATAATGTGTACAATGGCATGGTTGGTGGTTTCCCAGGTGTCTCAGGCTTATTTTCACTTATAATATTTCTTTGTCTTTCTGCTTCTCAGCCTGACTCATTTCAAGTGTCTTACCTATGAGTTCACTGATTTTTTTCTTATGGCACCTCCAATCGACTCTTGATATTCTCCTAGACATTTTTCATTTCAGTTAGTATAGACTTCAATTCCATAGTCCTGTTTGGTTCCTTTTTAAAATTTCTATCTCTCAACTAAGACTCTCATATTGCTAATTCATTGTTTTCCTAATAATTTTTTAGTTCATTCTCTTATTTTCCTTCATCTCCTCGAGCATTTTAAAATCATTTTTTAAGGCTTTGTTCAGTGTGTCCATATTCTCTTCTACATTGGTCTTTTAATGGAGTTTTGTCTACTTCCTTTGGATAGACCATCATTTCTTGTTCCTTTGTTTGTCTTGTACTCTTTTGTTGCACACTGTACACTTCAATATTTTAAAATATTTCCTCTGGGATTTATTCCCTGAGATGTATGTTCCTTGATTTTGCAACCAGCTGGTGATAAGACAGATTTCTTGAGCTTCAGTTCTCCTATTAGGAAGGTCTGCCCAAGGCAAATAGAGTGTACAGGGTTTTCCCTGTCTTTCTGGGCCTCTGTTTTGTCCTGGGATTTGACTTGTCAGTTGTTTTGGAGTACCTCTGCTTATAAGAATTTGGTTATCCCTTCTGTCTCCCAAGATGAAGCCTGCAGGCTTTTGCCCCAGACCGTCTGCCTCTAAAGTTTCTTACATTCCTTTTGTTTCTTCAAGGACCTTTTGCTTGGAGGACAAATTCTGGGAGGAGGAACAACTAAAAAGGACTTTCCCAAGTCTGTCTTTCCCAATCAAAACAGGGTTATTGTTTTAGTTTGCCAAAAGGGTGCCAATACAAAGTACCAGAAATCTGTTTGCTTTTATGATGGTTAGGCTAATGTGTCAACTCGGCCAGGTAATTGGGTCCAGGTCCAGCAAGCACTGGGCTAATGGTAATACAAGAGCATTTATGGACTTTGATCACCAGTGAGTTTACTGCATGGATGGCTGATTACATCTGCATCAATCAGGGAAACTGGATCAAGAATGGATGACGCTTTTATCCAATCAGTTGATTGCTTTAAAAGGGGAAGTGATTTCAACATTCAGAGAGAATTTTCCAGCTCATCTTTGGAAAGCCAACTTCTCCCAGAAACTCATCAAGGACCTTTCAGCGGCCTTTCATCAGAGCCCCTGGCTTGCAGCCTGCCTGTGGAACCTGGACTTGTGCATCCCTACTGTCGCATGAGAGACTCTTATAAAATCTTATATTATTGACAGATATCTTCTGTTGATTCTGTTTCCCAAGAAAACCCTGGCTAATACAGCTTTTATAAAAGGAATTCATTTGGGGTAAAAGCTTACAGTTCTAGGGTGATGAAATGTTCAAACTGATGCACCATCAGAGATGCTTTCTTACCACAGTCAGCTACTATGGATCCTGGTATGTTGCCACATAGTGAAGCAAGATGTCCACTGATCTCTGCCCAGGTTTCAGCCTTCCCCTCTGGGCTCACCCTTTCTTCTTGAGCTCCATGGGACCAGCCTCATGGAGCTTCATGCTTATGTGATCCTGTAGTCCTCTCTTTACTGGCACAGGGCTTGTTTCTTTCTGAGTCTCCTATATCAGTCCTGGCTGTTCTATTCATTTTCCAATTTCAGCTGTAAGCTACCAGGTAAATGGCTTATCTTTCTCTGGGGCCTCAACTGTTTGAACCTCATCACATGGAAGGATGAAAAATGGCAGAGCTCTCTCTTCCTGTGTCTGTCTGAATGAGTGTCCATTTATTTCAAACCCAGGGGGCCGGCTCGATAGCCCAGTGGATAGGGCGCCAGCATACCACATGGGAGGCCCTGGGTTCGATTCCCAGGGACCTCTCCTAGCGGGCAGACTGCCTTGAGAATGGCAAGCCGCCATGGGCGGACCGGAGCCGCCGTGGGCAGGGCAAGAAGCTGCCACGGACATGGCAAGAGCCGCCACGGGCAGGGCAGGTCGCCCGCAGATGGAGCGCAGCCAGCCACCCGCAAACTGAAAGCCAGCCGTGAACGGACGCAGAGACCGCCCACAAGCGGGGAAAGCCGCGCCTGCGCAGTGACCACTCTCGGCGCGTCGCCGCAGCGGGGGGAAGGGGAGATATGTAATAAAATAAATAAATCTTTAAAAAAAAAAAAAAACCCAGCAAGGGGCCAGAGACTCAACCTGAGTCCCACCTCATGGAAATAGTCCAATAAAAAGCACTACAGCAATCCTAACAGATAGTCTAATCAAAGACCCCTTAGCTGAATTTAATGCAAAGTGTATCACACTTAGAAGAATAGATTAGCTTACAAACATAATATTTCTCTTTTGGGGGTTCATGAAATAATCTCAAACTGCCACAGCTAGGGACCCATGAAAGGGGCACAGACTATTTCCAAAGTGCTCCCAAGGTCACCAAAATGTTCTCTAACAGCTCCCCAAAGCTGAGCTTTCCAGGCCTGCTCAGCAAATACGGCCCTTCAATTACCTCTTCCCTGCAACCCTGAGGAAGCACAGTGCCTTTAATTCTCTTCTGCTGCTGCCTCTGTCCAGGAAGAGTTGAAACAATGGCTGCCACTGCCTTTGTCTGGGGCTGGTTGAAACAATGGTTGCCCTCAGAGCTGGGCACCAGCGATCTGAAGTTGCTATCAAAAGCTGTGATCAGTGGTTGACCATGCCCAACCCTGGTGCTAAGGAAAAGGATTTTTGGTCTCTTTCTTTCACCAGCAAGCTAACCAGGGACTGGACTCCACAGCAGTAGGGGCTGGGCTCTGGTAACCGCTCATGGAGAGATAACAACTTAATATTCTTGATCATGATTTTTCAGCCTCTTCCTTTCGCTCTTTCCTGGATGCTGTACTGTGCTCTTCTGGCATTTCAAACTTCTTTGGAGTTTCAAAATAGTTGTTTCAGACAGTTCCTGCCTATTTAATTGCTGTTTTGTTGAAGGACCAAGTCCTGAAGCTGCCTAGTCCACCATCTTCTCACAATTCTCTGGCCTGTGTTTCTTTTTATTAAAGTTCACTTCAACATGTTAATGAAAAGATATTTGAAATTATTGGGAATATTATTAAACAGTGCTTTTTTTAACACTCATTTTAAAAAGTATTCTTCCCTAAGATAAGCAACAAACATATTTGTACTTTTTAAATCATATCTGGATATCTTAAGGTTTGAGTTATAGGACAATAATTCATACCCTGTGCATCTAATGACACTCAGCCTGAGGCCTCCCTGCTAACACTGTATAAAGTATTTGGCCCATAACTTATATTCTGCTGAGTCTTATTACTTTGTTTCTCAATATTTTTTGGATCTGCCCCCCGTCACAAGAAACATTATAGTCTCCAAAGAAAAATTTTCTCACTGACATTATTCCCTCCTTGAATCTGTTTTGACATGTTTAAATATTGTCCACAAGAAAATGTAGATAGTGTGGACAGTGAAAGAAAGAATGGCTGTAATGAACAGAATATTTTCTCACAAATAGACCTCTTCCTCTCTCTTCTCAGAGCAGGCAGGGGTAACAGTATATAATGAGAAGTGAATTTAGTGAAAAAGGGGAGATGAAAGAAGCCATTCTAATCAAAGCCTGTCATAATTTCTCAGGTGTCTGGAATTTATGACACACCATTCAGCAAATCTCCAATGATACATTTCCATAACAGGAGCTATAAATCCATTGGAAGTTTCATTAATCAGACAAAGAGCTGTGCAGTTATTGAAATAACTCCTCAAATAATTGCCAACTGAGCATGCAGTGACATCACTCTTAAGAGAAGTGCTTCAACAATTGATGATATAGCCCTGGTAAATTAGCATTTCTGGCACTGAAAAATCATTGCTGAGCATACCATGTTTCTGAGGAAGCAATTTCTGGAACTGTTTCTCCTCATAAGCAAGATTTTAAAACTAGTAATAGTCAATACTTTGTCTGTTTTATATGTGAGGAGAAATGTGAAGGCATTGTATCTCATCCTCCCTTTATTTGGATGCCTACTTTAATTATTAAGCTATTTAAAAAAACTAAAATTCTGTCAACTTAATTCCTTTAATATTTGTTGAGTGCCTTGAATATGTGGATTAGCATTACCAAGGAGTTGGAGGAGTATGTAAAATGAGTAAGATGTGACACTTCCTCCCTAGTAGTATATATTCTACTTTTCGCGGAATGGTATAGAACACTGAATTAAATGCTATCCGTGAAATTTGTTTAAAACTTTAAAAAAGCAGAGAGGAAGTAGAAACCAAACACAAAGATGATAATGATGGAAGGTCAGAAAAATCTTCCCCCAAAAAGGGACCCTTATATTCAATCTTATAGGACAGATGACGAGGAGTTGAAAGATAAAAGATGTGTTATGTAGTCAAGCGGGAAGAAGGTTGGGATGGGAATCAAAACATCTGTTTTACCTCAACTTTTCTGATACCTATGAATAAATTCACCTCTTTGAACCTTAGTTTACTCATTTACAAAGCAAGAATAATATCTTCCAATTTTATAATGTATTACCAGATTAAAATAAAATAGTTGTTACATAAAAGTTGTGTGGTGGAGAAAAAGGGAAACAAAAACAAAATACATTTAAAATGAATTTTGTTAATAATGATTATATCATGGAAAACTACAAAGACAGAATTTTGCAATACTTCCATTAGTTTATTAAGACTGTGACACATGGTTTTGCTTTTTGTCTGAGATAAAATACCTTTCTACAGTTATTTACCTCAATATGTTCCTTTTGAATACCTCATATGTATTCTCTTAGTTCATTATAATTGCAAAAGTCCACAGATATATCCAATGAGTTAAATCCATAATAATAAAACAAAATGGGCAAACTTACTTTTAAAAACAGCTGTCATGGCCCGGCTAGATAGCTCAGTGGATAAAGAGCTCGCCGGTGTACCACATGGGAGGCCCTGGGTTCGGTTCCCGGGGACCTCTCCGAGCGGGCAGACGGCCTTGAGAAAGGCAAGCCACTGTGGGCGGGAAAGAGCCGCCCTGGGCAAGGCAAAAAGCCGCCACGGGCAGGGCTGAGCCCCCACGGGCATGGCAAGGTCACCCGTGAAAAGCGGAGCTGCTGCCCGCGAAAGCGGAAGCCGGCAGCCCGCAAAAACATGGAGGACTGCTGCCCGCAAAACATGGAGCGGAGCCGCCCGTGAAAACGGAATGGAGCCACCCTGAAACGGAACGAGCCACCGCTGTGGAGGGCCGACTCGGCGCGTCGCCGCGGGGACGGGGGGAGACAAGAAGCAGACATAGAAAAACACAGAAGAATGGACACACAGCAAGAGCAAGCAGAAAGGGGGGGGGGATATGTAATAAATAATAAATAAATCTTTAAAAAAAAAAAAAACAAAAAACAGCTGTCACCTTCTCTTTACAATCCACCTCTTATGATCTCTTGCTTCCTTAATAGATTGAATACAATTAATTAAAGGAAATTAATTTAATTATTTATATGAAACCCATGTTATACAGTAAATCATTCTAGCTTGGATTTGATGATTCAGAGGCTGTGTCCTTTGAATATATGTTAAGGCTGTAGTGTATATCTCCCATATTATAGAAATTAATGTAGTCTTTTGATTATTCTTTAGTTCTGGTGCATCAGATTGGCTTTCATGAAATACCTACAAAATTTTTTATCTGTTTTTATATATAGAAACTTGTGTATGGATCATCCATAATATGGTTACTTATCTAATTTGTTTCACTTTAAAACATGTCTTACTAGTGTAAGCTGAGGCAGTAGAACTTTATATTACAGAAATTCAGAATTTTAGAGCTGAACACCTGAAATTGAAGGCTTAACTATACCAAAATAAGGTAGAATTTTGAAACAGAATATTTCCTTTTTCAAACTGCTCAAATAGTTAATGTTGAAATCCACATATCATTGAGCTAGAATTTAATACACTTTAACAAGCCTGTATGTATTTACATTATTTATCAAGATCTGTTTTTAATAAAATCTTTGAGTGCCTGGACAATGTCTGCTTACCTCACCATTGTATTTAGCAAGTATAGCTGTGTCTGGCTTATTGTGGTTAATACATTTTGGTTGAATAAATATACTAATTGAGGTATATTTTAAAATTACAGCAAATATGAGTAGAATTGTCAATTCAATAAAAATTCTGAGTGGAAAAATTTATACCCTCTCTTAGTTGGCTAAAAGCTTCTGGGAGCAATGTACCAGAAATGGTTTGGCTTTTACAATGGGAATTTATTAGGTTAAAAGTTTATTGTTCTAAGGCTGTGAAAATGTCCAAATCAAGGCATTATCAGAGATGCTGTCTCTCCTCACACTGAAAGTCTGCTGCTTGTGATCTTGGACTTCTGTCATGTGGCAAGACACAATGGAGGATCTGCTGGTCTATGACTTCTCCTTCAGGTTCACTTTCTCCCCAAGCTCACCTGTGGGCCAACAGCACGTGGCAGGGTATAATGGCAATGTCAGTTTGTGTCTCCTGGCTTCTCTCTGTCGCTGAGGATTTTTAGTCCCACATTTATAAAGGACTCCAGTAAGAGGATTAAGACCTACCCTGGGTCCCACAATCTAATCAAAGACACTTAAAGGAATCTAATCATAAAGGTCCCATCGACAGTGGGATTACTGGCACAGGAATGGATTTGCATTAAGAGCAGGATTATCTAGGATCCACAAAAGAATTAAACCAGTACATGCTCCCTTATTTTCATTTTGTACTCTTAAAAACCTGAAATATTTATTTCACCGAATTTCTCAGTTTTCCATTTGTTCTCAAATGGAAATATGATCTTAGTTAACAAATTGACTAGTACATTTTTTCAAAGTTTACTATTGAGGTAAATTAGGAACAGAGTGTGAAGTATTATTCAGTAAATCATTTCACTAAAATGCTAATGACTTTACTTTTCACAACACTGTTAAATCCATGACAAAGATGAACTTGAAAAATGTGTTCTTTAAACAGAATCATCTTTGGAGTGGTTGAGAGAGCAGGGTTTTGAAAGACATAGGGGATCATATTGTTTTCTGTAATGTCCACTTAAAAATGTCTGTGTTACATATTTTAAATATGTATGTTTCTAATATCACTGATATAATTTTGAGATATTTTAAGTAACAAAGCATTGTGGTTTAGAATTTTTCTTCCATAAAAGTGTTTAGACATATTCAAATTTCATCAGTATTTCCTTTGTTCCAGAAAGCCTGAAAATGGGTAAAATAGGAAAAACCAGTATGAGAATATAATTAAAAAATAATGCCTGTATTAAAGTCTCATCCACCATGGAAGTCTGAAGAAGCAGGGCATCTACCAAATACTTTAAGCAGTTCTTTGTGCAGGCAAACACAATATAGGATACTTACATTTTTTCCCAAGAAATTATGTACCTTATCACTTTAGGGAGCATAATCAATCATTTATTTACTCCCTGCCTGGATTGAAATCATATGACATGTGGTTGAATAATTATGTGTTTCATTTCTTTTTGTTAAAAACTGACTGTAAGGAAAGTATAAAATGAAAGCATACTGAATTCCCATCTGGGAAATGCTGCTACATTATCTAATAGAGCAGCAAGAATCCCCTGAGTACATGGGCAGTGCCTAGCGAAGGATGACAGACCATTTTGCCAGGCCCTTGATATTGATAGTTGTACTTATGAACCATTTCTTGTAAAATTGAAAATTAGCCTAGTATTGTATATTACCTAAGTGTTAGCTCCAGTTCATTGGACTTACCCACGACAACTAACAAAAGGATGATGATGGACAATACCCATTCCAGGAAGTGGAGAGTGTCTGCAATGGCAAGAAATACAGTTCCATCCATCTACACCATGGGATCTAAACCCCCTTTCAATCAGACAGTGGATCATCACCATCCCCAAATCCTCAAGATCGAGGAATGAACAAACACAAGAATGGAAAGCAACGATGGACTAAAGTAGGCTGATGATTATTATAGCAGTGGAAGAAATTGTATTGCTGAAATAAAGGCAGTGGCCACCAGAAATTCTGAGGGGAAGGAAAAGGAAGAATAGGTGCAATATGGGGGCATTTTGGGGACATTGGGATTGTCTTGCATGATATTGCAATGAAGGACACAGGCCATTATACATTTTGTCAAAACCTATAAAACTGTGTGGAGCAAAGTGTAAACCATAATGCCAACTATAGTCCTTGGCTACCACAATGCTTCAATATGTGTTTATCAATTGTAACAAATATACCATACTAATGAAAGATGTTGCTAATGTGAAAAAGTGTGTGTGGGGGAAAGGGGTATATGGGAATCCACTGAAATTTTGAAGTAACATTTATGCAATCTATAACATCTTTAAAAATAAAAGCACATTAAAAAAGAAAGGGTAAAATAACCTAATTATAATATCTGGAGAAAGAAAAAGCCTGCTGTGGACTGCATTAAGCCTGCTTTACTAGAAGGCATAACTGAGCAAGTGCATTGTACCAAATATTTTATTCCCTTTTCTTTAGATGAACACAGCAAGGTAAATGCATGCAATCTTTTTCCTTCCAAACATGGTCCAGGCAAGCTCTTCATTGCACCATCCATTCTCTTCATGGAAGTGCCTTCCCTCTAAAGTTTGTCCTGGACTTTGTATTTTAAAAGCATAAAGTGTTCTACAGTAAAATGGACATTTTTTACAACTTTGCTGATTAATCAATCAAGCTTTGCTCATCTCAAAGGCTCATGTCTTGAAGTGATTATAAACCTATAATTCTTTCCAAAAGGACAGTAAGTCTCCTTAGGATAACATGATTATGAGCATGCCATTTTTAATAGCCCTTGGTAGAAAATAGGAGGTTAAATTTGGCATTGGGTTTGTTGATGACTAAAATAAAAATTAGATTTTCTGGATGTTTAACATTTTCATATATTTCCACATTAAATATTGTATGATTTGCTTTGGCAACAAAAGTACATATTCCATTTTCAAGAACAAGAGAGAAAGGGATCTTTTAATTTTGTTCCTTTTTTATGGTTTTGGAAGTGAAGACTTGGACCATTCTGTTGTAGTGTTACTTTTTTAAAGTGCTATCCCCATTTGACTTGTGTGCAAAAGATAGCAGATGCTTCCGGTGTGTGAGCACACCTGGCTTTTATGCAAAGAAAATGTGTAATTTGTAATATCAAGTGCATAATTAATGTCAAATGAATTCAAGAAGCATCCTGAAAAGTCACATGTGAAATTACTTGCTTTCTCTAGGAAATGCTGAAACAGGTATCTTTAACCCGAGTTTTTTTCCCCCCCATCCTCACTAGGATATTCCACTCAAAGACAAAGCACTTGTATTTGATGCAACACAGAAAAAGCATTTTACATTTTCTATTTTATTTTTTTAAGAATTTGTCCAATCTTATAAAATACAGGTTTTGTGAAGTACTATGCCTTTAGCTGATGTAAGTGCTTTTTCAGAAGAGGGCTATTCTGTCTGATAGATTCACAGGAATTTGAAGAAATGAAATGTCAGAGCCTCTGCCCATATTTGGAATATTAACAGCAATCTCTTAGGATTTAAACAAAAGGAGTTAACTTGTTTTACCTTATCTATTTATAATCTCAAATCTAGAAGCAGTGTCTGAGTTTAACCCTGGCTTTCAGAGAATGAATTAGACTGGATGTTTGATTAATTATGCTACAGAGTAATTCTGCTTTGTTTGTCTTCTGCAGACAAATGTTCTGTTTTTCTGTTGTTGTTTTTTTTAACACTAGCTAAGTTCAGCCTAAATGCTTCTCAACCTCAAGCTCCCTCATGCCACAGCCCAGGAAGACATGAAGATAGTAAAGAATTCTTTCAAAAACTTTAAGGAGGATGTGATGATAAGAGCATAAGTCTGTGGTTTAAATGCCAGCATTTTATAACCTACCCCCAAATACAATGGAAATGGGGAATTTAAGTGTATTTTAAACTTGTAGAAAATGAATATCTTATCTCACCTCCTAGAAGAGTGATGTAAATTGTACACCCTTAATTATACCAAAAACTATGAAAAATTATATATGCATATATACATCAAATACATATAAAACACATAGAAAATGCTGGAATTGGTAGGCTCATCACATTGCACTTTTCAGAGTGTATTCTATAATCAATGAGGCAATCAAAAATTTTATTCTAAAAGTCTTTCATGTATGCGTCTCTCAGATAGCCAATAAATCACCAGAAAAACTGTATCTTTACCCATCGTAAAGGCAAATGATAACCTCCCTTTTTATGTGAGCCAATGTGGTCCTATCAACTGTTCCAAGGGTGAGGTAATCTTCATGGAAAACAGTTCATGGATTGCTATACTATATGGACAGCTTTAATACCATTTGACTTGGAAAGTCCTTTTTGTGTTGCATAAGAAAAGGCACTCCAAAGGCTACATTTTTTTTTTTCAAATATAACATTTTGGGGAGACTCCTCTCCCTCCCATGTTCCCCAATAAAACCGGTAGTTTTACCACCAATGCAGCAAGCACTACGAAAAACTACTTCAGATCCTTCAGTTATAAATACCTACTCAAACTCAGAAAACAGTCTACCCATTTCGATAGGAATGGATTTCATTCTAAATTGTTTCATTTCTTTTTCCCTGCATCCTGAAATCCAGATTCACCTCAGGCTTTAGGCAGAACAATGCTAAAGCCAAGCTCTGTACTATCCCATAGATCCTGAGAGGAGGATGAACACAGGCCCTTCCAATATAGTTCAGTCCCCATTAGTGGAGGCTATGGGATGGGCGGTTCCTTCTATTAAGTTACTCCACAAGACAAGCATAGTTATAACAGCTACTTTTATTTCCCAATCATCCACACTAATCCCAAACATGACTCAGGCTGTTTATTATTAACTCGGGAGGCCATGCTGCTGACAACCAGTACTGTATGTTTCCTTAATTGTCCCCAACAGGTACATTTGTTACAATTGATGTAAAAATGCCCTATGCTCCATCTACTCTATTCTTCCCTCCCCTCCCCATAAGAACCTATGATAACCACTAAGTTTCAATGGATTATTACCAAGTGCCAACTAGCAATGCATTTAGAAAAAGACCTTGACCAAAAGGAGGAAATATGAGTTTTTATGACTAAGAGATTTCAGTTGAGTCAAGAGGTCATTCCAGAGGTTAGGCTTGTGTTCCTCTAAGTAGGATCTCATTGACTGCCACAGTAAGCAGTGCCTCAAACAGTGGTGCTCCTGAGGGATCTAGAGACATCTAGGCAATATAAGAAGGGCAAACACACTCAGGAATTTGGCACCCTGTCAGTGGGAATTACTTTGGAATTTATGTTCCCCAGTGTAACATAGTTAGACTCATTTATAATTTCCCTACACATGGCTCTTCTGTCCCTCTTATTTGAACCTATAATTAGCACTATATTTGTTAAAAACGTGTCCCAAAGACTTAAATCTTTGGTCTGTTCATGTGCTGGTTAAGCCCTGAATCTCAGCAGAATTGCAAGATCTACTCTCCAGTTCATTGGACACGCCCCAGGACAGCTAACAAAGAGATGAAGATGGACTACGCCCACCCTGACAGAGTGTCTGCAACTGCAAGCAAGACAGTTCCATCCATCTGCCCCTTGGGATCTAAGCCCCCTCTCAATTAGAAACAGAGAGGGAATCACCATCCCCAAATCCTCAAGATTGGTAAATCAACAGTGGACTAAATTAGACTTATTATTATTCTATTATAGACTTCTTATTATTCTAGCAATGGAAGAACTTGTATCATTGACATAAAAACAGTGGCCCCCAGAGGTTCTGAGGGGAGGGAGAGGGAAAAATAGGTACAGCATGGGGTCATTTTCAGGACATTGGAATTGTCCTGCATGACATTGCAAGGATGGATACAGGCCATTATACATTTTGTCAAAACATATATAATCATGCAAGGCAGAGTGTAAACTATAATGTAAACCATAGTTCACGGTTAGTAGCAATGTTTCAATATGTGTTCACCAGTTGTATAAAATTTACCACACTAATGAAAAATGTTGTTAATGGAAGAAAGTTCGGGAGGGGAAAACAGCAGGGCATATGGGAATCCCTTATATTTTTGATGTAACATATGTAATCTGAAGCTTCTTTAAAAATAATAAAAAAACATTATAAATGAATGAATGAATGAATAAAATAAAAT
>PVKH010020621.1:0-14540 GCA_004027955.1 Chaetophractus vellerosus | reverse complement strand
GCTGTTCAAACATAAAGACTATGAAAATGTCATAAGAGATGATAATTTGTGACAAGGGTTGAAGTAAATTGGACATGGAGAGGTAAAACAGGATTAGGTTCAGAACCAGTAACAGTCTAAATTATGTTTTCAAAGATTTGACACAATAAGCAAAGCAAATTACCACTTAGTTACCCTCTTCTTGTAGGTACAGGCACCCTATCATGGTTACTATGAGATTCTTTTCTTCCAGTCTCCCACATTTCACAGACATTTTACCTGCTACTGCCGACTTAATTACCTCAGGTACAGGGTTGATTTGTCTCTTGCTGAGTAACTTTTAATGACTTACCAATTTCTAAGGGTAAAGGTCCCCATTTCTTAGGGTACGGTAAAGCTTCATTTTTGGAGGGCAGTTTCTTTGGATCTTAAGTACTGAGTAAAGTTCCTAGAATTTAAAAAATATAAGAAGTATTCAATATATATTTTTGAAAGAATAAATAATTAATGACCCTTCCACTTTTTGAATTATTTCTTGATTCCAATATCTTTGCTAATATGGGTCCCTCACTTTACCTAGACCAGCAGGTCAAATTTTTATCCATTGTTTCAAGGGTTTAGGTCAAATTCCACTCCTGTCATAAAGCTGACCCACACCTCCTCCCCTGGTTTCTTGTGATTTACTTTATTTCTGAAAGGCACTTATCATATTCCTTCTTGCTTCACGGTTGATTGTGAATGTATCTTTTCACCCAATGAGATGTTGGCTTTTAAAGACAGAGACCTTGACTGCCCACCTTTATGTTCCCTAGAATTCCTACACTAATGTATCGCCTAAGATGATTAAATTACATTGAATATTGCAATTATTTAATCATAATTTTTTCAAGGTCATATTGAAGTAACTGTCTAAAAATTTCTATTTGTCAAACACAGGCTGAATCTCAGAAAAGTGGTATTAGAAGCTTTCAAACCATAGTAAATGAAAAGTAGATTAGACCAAGCACATAAGAACAGAGTGTACAGAGCAGCCGTACTGTGTCCTCAATGGAATATGCCAAATTATAATTATAAATAGGCTCCATCTCTCCTGCCTGTGTACTCTTCCAAAGAGGCTTTCAACTTCGGTACTTTGGGTATTTGTCACCAGAGGTCTGAAATTAGTGTAATTTGCTTTGCTGAAATCTACAATCTCAAAATATCTGAAATCTACCTTAAAAATAAAAACTAGAAAGAATATTAATGGAAATACTTCGATTTGTGTACCTATCGGATGCTAAAGCTTAAAAAAATGAACCGGGATTATAGACACCCCCTTATTTAGGCTTCCATCAGTGTAGAAGTGGTTGAGGTTATAAAATTCATCATAGAAATTGAGTCAAAAAGTTCATTTCAAACAAATTAATCTCTTGGATACACAGATAACTGCTTTCTTTCTTGATTCTAACAAATATCTATATTTTCATGCTATTTTCTCTCCTATTTCTCCTTATTTTATCATCCCTATCATCTGCCAGTTATTGGTTTACTCAAAAATATTTTTATTAAATAGCTGCTGTGTGTATAGCACTTAGCTATGTTTGAAAAACATGGTCACCAGGAGATTCGTTTAAATTTAATAAAATGTTATGAAGCTGGTGTTCATTGTCGTATCAAGAACACTGCTTAGAGTTTTGGGGACTATAAAGATAGTAAGACAGGGTTTCTGCCTCTGACTTGATTGTGGTACAACTTGACTGACAAATCTTAGGAGAAGTAGCTCTGGTTTTTTGTGGTTATAATAGGAAATGTAAAAAGGGCTGTGGGGACAGTTGAGAGAGCAGTTAGCTCTCTGAGGAAAAGAAAAGCTTCAGAACTGAGGTAATAGGGGAATTCAAGGGAGGGGGAAATGAGGAATAAATGCATGTTTACGAATATTGAGAATCTCTGTCCTGGAAAGTAGGGAGATTTCATTTGGATGTTATTAGATGAGATCAGTCATATTTAAATTGAAATATTACACCCTTCTCAGTTTTTCCTTAGAGACTTAGACTCATCATGTGGCCCTAGCCCACATCATAGGCACACCTACAAATAAGTTTTCCCTGTGCTGTGACTAGACTTAATGAAACCAGTCTGAAGAGCAGGTACCAAATGAGAATTATTTTTTCCAATAATATTGCTATATGAGCAATCATACTAATGTGTTAAAGAAAACACTGAAAAACATAACCAGGGAAAATATAGGATATACAATGAATATTTTCCCTACACAGAAATAGATATAGGATATCTTAATGTTGAAGGGCACTTCTGTTGGTTTCTAATATTAACAGGAGAATGTGGAAGGAGGAGACTGCAGTCGTTGCAAATCCGGCTTCTTCAATTTGCAAGAGGATAATCATAAAGGGTGTGACGAGTGCTTCTGTTCAGGGGTTTCCAACAGGTGTGTGAGTTCCTCCTGGACCTATGGCAAGGTAAGCTACAGCCTTTTAACGCTTCTCGATGGGCCTTCTTGGTTACTGTTGTTTTTCTTTTGTAAGAAGTTTTTTTTTTTTTTTTTTAAAGTCTTGTAGTGAGCTTTTACTCAAAAGTTATCACAAAGTGAAAGTATTATCTTCTTAAATGCTATTTGTGTAACTCTGATCACAATCTTTAAGGTTTTATCTGTAGCAGTGTCCAGGATCTCTTAGAATTACTGGCCACTAGCCTTTTGAGCATCCATGATTAGTATGTGAAACAGTCATGCAATTCATGTTGTTTTGAACCCAAGAGGACATGGTTCTGTAGAGAAAGTATTGGATTACGATCAGAAGAATTACATTTTCCATTTCATATCTAATTTTTGCATAGAGGTTAAGAAAAACTCTTTTATTGTCTACATACATAATACATATTACCAACCAGTCTTTAGTTATTGTTTGAAGTTACATAGGCCCTTTCATTGTTGAAATGGGTCACTAAATTTGGACATTGCCTTCTGTATTAGTCAGTCAAAGAGGTGCTGATTCAAGGTACCAGAAATCTGTTGGTTTTTATAGAGGGTATTTATTCAGGTTAAAAGCTTACAAGGCCCTAAAGAGTCCAACTCAAGGTTACTTTCTCACCAAAGTCACTTGTCACGTGTTGAAACAAGATGATGACTGATCTCTACCTGGGTTTCAGGCCTAAGTCCCCTCTGGCCTTCCTCTTCCTCTTGAGACTCTGTGGGCCCAGCTTCTTCCTCATCGCAGCTGTAGGCTAGCATAGGGCTTTCCTCTCAATATCAGCCTCAACTCTTCCCAAGGCAAAAGGCTCATCTCTCTTCCCGGGGCTTTAGCTGTTTGAGCCTTCTCCTTTCTGTCACATGGCAGGAAGGATCAAAATGACAAAGTCCTCTCCTATTCCCGTGTGTCTTCTTGAGTGATGTACGTTATATAGGCCCACCAAGGGGGCGGGGACTCAACCTGAGTCACGCTTTACTGAAGTGGTCAAATCAAAAGCCCTAAATTGGTTTTATCAAGTAAACTTTAATCCCTTGAATTAAATACAATCACAGGGTTTTACACCCAGAGGAACAGATTAGTTTATAAACATAATCTTTCTCTTTTGAGGATTCATAAATAATCTCAAACTGCCACACCTTCATTCTTAATTGATTTGAAGTTTTTCAATAATTTGAATATATAATAATTTTCAAATTATTAGCCTATTCAGTAGAAACTGGAATGTTCTTACTCTAAAGTCAACATATTTATCTTTCTACCTTCACTCGCCACTCTGCTCCCCACTCCCTTTTCCACTTTGAGCAGAGAGGGGTTTGTCTCCCTATAGAAGAGATATGAGAGGAGAATGGGACCTTTGGGAACTTTCAAACAGCCTACGTGGCTGGCCCCTAAGAGTGCAGTGCTAGGATGCAGGTTGCAGAGAAAGAGACCTGGGGAATAAGAAACTACACCGTCTGGGACTGAGCATGTTCAGAGGTTGGGATCTCATCCTTGGGGAGTCATTGAAGGATTTGAAACAGGGAAGTGACATGATCAGATTCAAGTTTTTCAAAGAATGTTTCTTCAATGAGCTATCCTCCGAAGCTTCTTCCTTTCAACTTCAACCAGCTAACTAATCCATACACAACTATCAAATGCTTTTTGTTGCATATATTACTTTTAAACCATGTCTGGAACATATGGGTAATTTCTTATTGTGCTTTCACACTATTGTCTAAATTTGAATCTATATGTACTTTCTCAAATGTATTGCTTTTGGCGCAGACTTCCTAGAATCCACGAATGGGAGTCTGGTCTAACTTCCTCATTTTGTTTAGGGTGTCCTGCTCCACACTACAGCTTGCTCCATTAATATTCAAATTTTATAACCAGTAAGTGTCAGGGCTGACACTCAAGCCTTGGTTTCCATAATGAAGTCCACTTCAATAAGTCTTCTGGAAAGAACTTTCTCTAAAACTCACAGGAAGGTCTTAGAATATCTGAAGGGTAAACTTGGGAAGGGAAGAGGAGGGAGGAATATATTACTTATTACCCAGCTATCCAACAAGATGAATATTGGAGAAAATTATCAGAGTGATTATAACCCTACCCCATTCTCTGGCTGTCATCTTTCTTTTTACTTGGTTTCTATTTCTTTTCTGGGCGCAGTCCCAGTGATTCCATGGGAGTCTGGGAGATGCAGACTCAAATAACCTCTGCATAACATCACCGAGTGTCTAATGACATTTGCTGGCCAATAGTATTTGTCATGGGATAATTTATAAAATAAAAGTGAAAGCTGAGGATGGTTTATGTTGCCCTTATTATTTTCTATCCTAAATCTTTATTACTTTAATTGTCATAAAATCAGGGTCCCAGATATTGAAAGATTTTTAAATATCTTTTTCCTATTTTCTATGGAAGATTTACTTTCTGCTCTCCAGGAATCAGTGATAAAATTCACTTTTATACTTGCATAGTTTTTCTATCAGAGTTTAACTTTAGCCATACCCATTAAAAGACATTTTCAAAATAGTGCAGCCACATGTTATCATCATTACTATTCTGCTCCCACCACCCACAACACCTAGCAGCTTACACCTGCCTAGTACGCCCCTGCCAGCTGCAGGCTTCACTGACCAGCGTTTTGTCCTGACCAGGTGGCACAGTTTCAAATTAGAATGGTCACTATGTGCCTGCCCTTGCTGGAGTGTGAAGATGGAAGAATGAATCATCACGGATTCCCTTATTCCTCCTTCAAGGCCTCTTCCTTTTGCTGGGATATTGGCTAGGTGTCCCCACTGCACTTCTGAGCCGGTGGAAAGGAATAGAACTGTATTGTGAGCCGTGGCCATAGCAACGACCTGGTGGATTCAAATGCCCATAAGCCTCAAAGTGGAAATTTAAATAAGTAGGAGGGGAAGAAACTGATGAAAAGCCACCTTTCCGGCACTGGCATATTTTCTCTCTTTTCTTCTTCTGCTTTACAAATACAATGCAACACCTTTTGAAATGTTTTTTTTTTTTCCATAAGCAACAGGAAATTACTATGAATGAAAAATAGGAAATTCAAAGTACAAACTGTGACAAATTGTATAACTTTCTAACCATTGTGTAACATTAAATGGGATTCTCTTTTTAAGAAAATGGGATTTGGAATCACAAAAAAAAAATCACTGGATCAATAAAAGCAAGATAATATCATCCAAACTTCTAGCAATATCAGGAAAAAATAATGGGAGCATGTATGAATAGACATAATGATATTTTCAAGGCTCATATTTTCTAAACATTTACAGGTTTTTGTTTGTGTTTGTTTCCAAAAATGGATGCGACAGGAAATATGAAAGAGAAAGGAAACTGATGGATTATTTTTTTCTAATTAGCAATAATTGGGTGTTTTCTTTTAAGATACAAGACATGAGTGGCTGGTATCTGACTGACATCTCCGGCCGGAGGCGAATGACTCCCCAGCAGGACGACTTTGATCGCCCCCAGCAGATAAGTGTCAGTAACTTGGAGGCCCAAAGAGCTTTGCAGCAAAGCTACTATTGGAGTGCTCCGCCTCCCTACCTGGGAAACAAGGTAAGGCCCTGCAGTGCTTCAACTGGTCTATAATGGGAATGGTTTTATTTGGTATTAAAAAAAAAAAAAAAAGGAAGATGAAATCAAATATATATATTGCATGGTCAGAACCGGTGAAATCAGATGGAGTTGGGCATTTGGCCCATGTTCCAAGAGTGAGGTCTGTAGATAAGAAGCTCGCCGGCGTGGCACCCTAGTGCAGGTTCTTTACATAGTCGATGTCCTATGTAAATTTTTTTAAAAATTAAAAGACAGGTTAATGAAGGCTTTTGGGTATTTTGTGAAACAGATTATGGATATTGGAAGTAACTGGGCTGTGTTTACTTAAAATGGCTGTTTTTCTAGACTGTTCTATGGTGGTATATTTACTGACGTTTTCCGCCTCCATTTCCATTTCATTTCAAAACTGATAGTCAAGAGAGCTCTTTTTCTTCCACCTTGTATGAATGTTAATTGGAAATGAAATTTATTATATAACTAATTAAATGCTTGCTTGAAGCTTATGTAAACAACATATTTCCTGGAACTCAGGAAGAGAACTATCCCTATAAGAAGTGCCAGATTGAAAGCACATGTTGGTTTTGAAGTCTACTTACAGATATGTAGAAACACAGACAGATAAACAAATGTACCCCCCCCTCCAAAATCCAGGCTTTTTATTTTTTTTTCCATTGTGGCTTAATACAATCTCAATAGATGCCTTGGTGTTTAGAATGTATTTTATTTCACCCCATAATTCATTGGAAACAAAATTTGATTTATTAATTTTAAATGTGAATGCTTGCTTATTCTGTGAGAGAAAATACCTAGTCAGTTGAGATAAATTACCCAGTAATATGAAAAACTGTGATGGTCACAGAAAAACCCCTTAGTGAATTGATGCTATTTAAAGCCTAGTTTTAATCTATAAGAATATAGCGTTTCTTTTGAAGAAACCTTCATTGATTAAACAAAAAGAAATGTATATTTATAGTTGTTCTCCTGCATGTCAGCATTCAGATAGAAAAACTTAATAGTTCATGTGCTACTCAGTGAGGGGAACTGGTGTGGTTTCACTGATGGAAACATTCTCAAAACTCAAGGCCATCTCATTTTTAACAGGCTTCTAAATGCTATTGTGAGAAATGTGTAAATGAATAGAAGACATTTCATTGAATATGTATTTTAAAGAGCCATTGTATGTTGCATAAAATTCAGTAGCTGTAGTAAAAATCTAATTAAACTTTATTTGCAGGGCCCTTTATGACAAGAATTCATTTTATCCTGTTCTATTTAGGAACTTGTTGTATTCTTAACATGAAAAAAATAGTAAGAAAGACTTGAATGTCTCCTGTTTAAAATTGCCAAAACCAAAAATTTTACCTTTTTATTTTAACTACTTTCAGGAGTTTGGAGAAGAGCCTTGGGTCAAAACTGGATGGGTTTCAGAGGTCTTATTTTCTTGACAGTGGTGAAATTTATTTTAAGATAGCTTATAATAGAAATTTTCTTTGCCTTATTTTCTATCATATCATCTTTGGTCATATGCTTTTTCTTTCTGTTGGCTGAAAATCAACCTGACAGAAGGAAAGCAAGCAAATGGGATATTAAATAGCATCGGAGCAAAGAATTTGGACATCCTGTTCGTAGTTGTTGGTTCCCAAAGATAACTTCCCTTATCCTGGCTGACCAGTTTCTTATAACCACCCACAGTGAAGTACTTCATATTCTCCTACGGATCGTTTTCACATCAAAAAGCTATGCTTGTCTGTGCTCCAGTTTTCATTCAGTGAATAAAATGATGGTAACAGGGTGTGCAAATTGTTTGAATGTGGAAGACATTTAAAAAAATGGAATCTGGAGGCCCTTGGTGGTTTACTGTCAGACATCTCAGTATGAATGAAACAATTTGCCTTAATAACTGAACCATATAAATTTTTGATTCTACAATAATACTGCAGGCTCTCACAAATTATCACAGTACATCTTAACTGTCATGTCATGTCATGTAAATTATAGTCATGATGACATGCTTAGCTTGGTTGATTTAATATCTTGCTAAGGAAATGGAAAATTATAGGGCCTTGTTTGTAAATTCAATAAAGCCACTTTTCTAAATAGTGGAGGCTAAATTCTTTACCAGTAATTGCTGTTTGAATGAGAGCCATTGCCAGAAACTGACAGAACTAGTATGTCAAGATACAAGTGCATCTGTTTAAATACTGAATTTCATTTAGAACCATGACCTGAAGGCTATGAGTATGTAATCTCTCTCTCCCTGCTTTAATGTTAATTCCTAATCTATAAAATATTAATGAGACCCTATTAACTTTTCCTAAATGTTTAGATACCCAGTTTTCAAACATTTCCCAAGTAACATGGTTATAAAACTGTAGCATAAGGGAGATGCCCTGTGACTATTCTGTTATAAAGAAGATGCTGTGTGCCTGTCCCTCCCTTTTGTAGCACCTAAGTCCACATAGGAGAAGGGCCCTCACATGAGATATGCTCTGAGCTGCTAACACAGAGGTCTGCCTGATCATAATAAAACTGAAAAATACTAGCCACTTTAGCAAAGGAGTGCTTTATCCTATGAAGCATTTTTATTGATTGGGGTTCCTCTTTGGACTAATGAGGTATAAATAAGTGATGATAAGTGTGCATGAATAGTGGACGTGGCCTAGAAAAACCTAGCACATTTTTATATCGCCTCTTTAAAACATTCCCATGATACAACTATGAATGAATTCCTCCACAGCAATCTTGAAAATGCTTTTCCTCTTATGTGAGTGAATATTTGTCTCAGTTGGCACAATCAAGTGCTAATTTTTCCCCTCATTCTAAATAGTCAATGAGAATTTAGTCAGGCACCCATAGTGCTGTACAAGGCAGCATAACATTCTCAAAATGCTTGGCAAATGTTAATGCTTGATTTGGGGCATTTTTTTTAAAGGCATGGAACTAGCCAGGAATGGAAAGAGCTAGATGGCAGAGAGTCCTGCTGGCTTGCTGCAAGCTGCAGCTAATCAGAAACAGTTTGGGAATTTCAGAGTTGAGAGAATTTATTGTTTTAGTAAACTAATACTATTGGAACACTGAAATAGTCATTTACTTAAGGTTACCCTAGTGGTCTGAAATGGTTAGTGCAGCTTGCAAAAGCAGTTCTCTGTGTCTGTAAATTTCCCAGAGCTTCTGGCTCAGCCTGTGTCCTGTTCCTGCATTACTACTGAGATTTGAAAGTCTGTCTCCGAACATTATTAAATTAATTTTGTGCAATTTGCTCTTTACAAAACAATGCTTATTTTCTACAACACCAAGGCGTCTTTTTCTGTTTCTAGCCTAGGGAAGCTTTTAAATTATTTCATGTACTTGCCAAGAATACTTGTAGCCAAACTTAATATGCACATTTTTGAGAGTCTGCTGACATATTAGCATCTGGCTTCTAAAAGTAATCTTTGGTAAACTCCTTTGTTGTGGTTGCTTGACTTTCAGTTCTACCTCGCAGATCCCAAATTAAAGCTGTGGATTTGAAGGAGATTGATATTTGAGATTTACAGGACAAGGAGCTAGTTCTTGTCACATAGAAGGAGGCTCAGCAAATACTTGGTGATTGATGCTTAACAAAAACAACAACAAAATGGTTTTGATTAGGTTTCTCATAAATGACCCTTGAGTTGGAATTTATGTGAGTTAAAAATGATTTTGATCTCACTAAAAAAATTAAATCTCACTAACAAGCAAGATCCATTTTGTTTTTGGCAGCATAATTTGTATTTGTGACTTCTTTGCTTTACATTCCTGAAAATTGTTCCAAAATGAAGTTTAAAACCTTCTCTCCCATCCTTAACTTCCTCCAATTTATGTCTTAGATTAAATGGATTAAGTAAGAAGGTCATAATGAATGTGGAGAATGGCATGGCCATAAAAGTAAATAGGATAAATAAACAGTGACTGATTTTGTATTCCATGCATCACATCCCATCAAGAAAGATTTGGCAATAGAGTAGTACCAAGAAGATTTGCTGCCTAGAATAAACCAATTGAAATATTAGGTATAAATAAAGCAAATATTTTTTAAAAGAAAAAAAAAGTCGAGGACTCATTTATGTTATGGTAGAGTCTAGCATAATTAATTCAACTAGGAGGACTCAAAGTCAAACATAAAAATCTCCCAACCTTTCATATTTGACATAATATTACCTTGATATTTTTCCTAAATAAATGTATAAAGCACTAATTCTAATATTGCAAATTATTTTATAGAAAACAATTTTAATTTTCACATATATTCTTCTGTTCACAGTGACTTATAATACATGCAACCTTGGTGGGAAGAGTTTGCTTAATAGTAATTTCAATGTGACTTTGTAATTTGGTTGTCAATAAATTAAGACAATATAGAGCTACATTGATAGGAGCTTCCTGGTCAGGTCGAAGCAGGTGATAGTGACACCGAGCTGCATAAAACACGTCACCTAAAATATTCAGCTTACTTGTGAGTTTCTGTTTTCAGTATTGTAAGTTACATGACCAAGACCGCCCACTAATAAACCAAAGTATCCCAGCTCATAAGAGAGAGAGCCAGAATTGTAATCCAGATGTGTTTAGCCCTTTTCAATTAATCATTTTTCTCTCAGTTATGCTTATTTGTTCTAGCAAGATACTTAGGTTTGGAATAGAGTTATTGAAGCAGCGTATCGAAAGGAAAACATGAGAAAGGAAACAATAAAGATATGAACATATATAGATATAAATTATTGAAATACAAAACAAATATTAATAGAGAGGACACAAAGCCAAAGTCTTGTTTTTAAAAGCATTACTAAGTCTGGCAAGATAATCAAGGAAAAAAAAGGAGCTAAAAGCACACATAAACACTTTTAGGAATGTAAAAATGGATATAACTAAATTTATTTAAGAAAATAAAGGTAAAGAATATCATGAAAAAATTGTACACACAATACATTGGAATACATTGAGAAATCAATAAATTTCTAGAAAAAGGCAATTTAGTAAAACTGACTTGACAAGAAAAAGCTAAGAAGTCTTATAAACATTAAAGTAATAGAATCAGTAGTCAAAAAAGATCTTTCCACAAAGATTATCCAGAAAATAGAACAATGGAGAATACTTCTAAATTAATTTCATGTGCCATGTATATCCTTGATATCAGATTTTGACAAGGAGGGTTTCAAAAAGAAAATCCCTATGCAAATTTACTCATGAAAATAGATGCAAACACCCTAAAGAAAATGTTAACAATCGAGCTCCATCAATGTATAAAAATGGTAAAACTAAATGGGCCATGGGAGCCCTCCCACATGGGAGTTCCCAGGTTCGATTCCCAGTGCCTCCTGAAAAAAAAAAAAACAACAACAAGCAAAACAAATGATAGAAACCCCTCAGGGAAGCAGATGTGGCTCAGTGGTTGAGCCCTGGCTTCCCACATACAAGGTCCTGGGTTTAGTCCCCAGCCTCTGGTACCTGAAACAAAACAAAACAAAACAAAACAAACACCAAGTTGGATATATCGAGGAATTCAAAGTTGGTTCAATATTTAATAATCATTTTAAGTAATTAACCATCTTGACTGACTTAAAGAGGAAAAAAACAATTATTTTGATAGATGAAGAAAAAGAATTAAGTAAAATTAAAATTAAATAACCATTCATCCAATACCAATACTAGGACCGAAAAAGCAGCTACACTAAAACCTATATTAAGTATCTTATTTAATATAAAATGTTGAGAACTTTTCTTAAGATGATGAATAAGAAAAAAATCCTCACTGTCACCAATTTTATTCAACATTGTATTAGAGGTGCTGGGCAGTGCAGAAATATAAGACAAAAGAAACAAGGATTGGAAAGGAAGAAATAAAACTCATTTACAGATGATATGATTATGTGCTTTGTAAACTCAGAAGAACCTACATATAAATTATTAATAAGTAAGTTAAGGAGCAGACTGTATATAAAATTCATATTTAAAAGTCATTTGTGTTTCTTTACATCAGCAACAATCACTTTAAAAATAAGTCATTTATAATAGCAATAAATATTAAAAGCACCAAAGATTAACACTGAGGAAAACCAAAGGGCCAAGAATAGTGATGATCCTCCTAAAGGAAGGCAGGAGATGAGATTTGAATCCAATCTTATTGGATATAAAGATTTGGTATATATTTAGAAAGATGTAGTGATTAATACAAAATGGTATTGGTGTGAAAAGAGATGACCACACCAAGAGAAGTGAAAAAAAAATGCCCAGAATTATCCCATGCATATAAGCATACTTGATTTTTACCCAAATAGGCATTGTAGATCAATGGGAATAGGATCGATCATATAATAAATGGTTCTGGTACCACTGGTTATCTAAAGAGGAAAACAGATCTTGCATCTTTACCTCACATTATAGATAAAAATAAATTCCAGTTGAAACAAAGAGTTGAATTTTAAAAATCATACTATAAAAGACTAAAAGTGTAAAAGGACAAAAATACATTGAGATTTCTGCTTCTGATCAAGATTAAAAAACAGGATCTAGATTTACCAGCCATAAACAATAAGAAAACTTGAGAAAAATGTGACACAACAGTTTTAGACACTGGACTACAAATGATTTAGGATTGTAATCCCTGAGAAAAGAGAAACAAATGAAATAGAGTTTACAACTGCCCCCAGATTATTGTGAAAGGCATGAAGGCAAATCTCAAACAGAAACAGAGCATCAAGATGAAAGAGAGATTGGAGCTCAGGGAGACCAATGCAGCTAGAATTTGTAGGTCAGAGTACAAGAGAAGAGGGAGCCACAGAGAGAGAGAGGGAGAAAGAGACACACATACACAGAGAAATCCAGATATCTGTAAAGAGAAACCTCTGGCTTGACAGTATTGAGTTGCAAAGGCATGCGATAAAACTACATAAGACTGGAGGGCAAAGTCCAATACTATTTAATTAATTACAACTTAATCCAGCACCCAACAACTTAAAATTTATAATGCCTGACATCAACTCAAAAATTAGCAGGCATGTAAAGAAGCAGGAACATATGACCCATAACCAGAGGAGAAATTCAATAGGAACAGTCCCCAAAATGGCAGAAATGATGGAATAAGAAAACAAAGATGTTAAAATGGCTATTATAAATATTCTCCATTTGCTCAAGAAAGTAGACATGATGAGGTGTATAATAAAAGATATTTTTAGAAGACCCAAATAGAACTACCAGAGATGCAAATTTCAATGTCTAAAATGAAACATACACAGCATGGAAATAAAAGGAGATTTGATTCTGCAGAAGAAAAGATTAGTGGACATAAAGACATGGCAATAGAAACTATCCAAAATAAAACACAAAAAGAAAAGATACTTAAAAAAATAAACAAAACCTCAATAGCCTATGTGATAATATCAAGCATCTCACAGACATGTAATTGTACTTCTAGAGGGAGAAATGGAGTTAGGGGACATAAAAATATATTTGAAGAAATAATGGCCAAATTTTTTTCCAAATGTGATGAAAATTATAAATCCATAGGGGCCGGCTATGGCCCAATTGTTGGGGCTCCAGTTTACCACATAGGCCCCAGGTTCGGTTCCCGGTGCCTCCTCGAGTGGGCAGACCGCTTTGAGAAGGCAAGCCGCCATGGGCAGGGCAAGCCCCCGTGAGCAGGGCAAGCCCCCGTGAGCAGGGCAGGCCTCCACACGGTGAGCTGACTCGGCGGGTCGCCGCAGTGGGGGGAGACAAGCAGACAAAGAAGAACGCAAAAAAAAAAAAAAATGAATACAGCAAGAACAAGCAGAAAGGGGGGGATATGTAATAAATAAAAAATAAATCTTTAAAATTATAAATCCATAGATCCAAATAATAAACAAACAAGCAAACATAAAACATAGCAAGAAAAACAAACAAAACCCAAATTAAGAAAAACCTCAAGAAAACTATGCAAGGTACATCAGAATCAAATTATAAAAAAACAGAATGAAAAGAAATAAAGAGAAAACCTTAAAAGCAACCAAAGAAAAAGACATAACATGTTGAGAGGACCAAAGATAAAAACGATAGCAGGTTCTTGTCAGAATTATACAAGGCAGAATACAGTCAGAAAATTAAAATATTGGAAGGGGGGGGGAAGACAAAGAGCAAAACAAACAAAAAACTATCAAGCTAGAATTCTTTATCAAACCAAAATATCTTTCAAAAGTGAAGACAAAACAAAGACTTTTTCAGAGAAAGAAAAGAGATAAACCATTGACAACACACACTAAAAGAAATGTAAAGGAAAGTTGTTCAAGCAAAAGGAAAATTATACCAAATAGAAATTTGTATCTTCACAAAGAAATTAAGAGCATAAAAAAGGTGCATAATAATGCCTTCTTCATTGGTTGCCAGCTAATACAAGACCTCATATCAGTCATTTGTTTAGGCATAGGGCCTAACACAATGGTTATTGAATAAATAACAAGCACATAAACTTAAAATAGAACTTCAAGTACTTTCTCTGAAGTTGCTAAAAAGAAGACTATGCCATAGCAAGAGCATAAAAAA
>PVKH010020620.1:0-14540 GCA_004027955.1 Chaetophractus vellerosus | reverse complement strand
AAACTGCAGCCCTTTTTTTTCACTTTCTATCTTCCTTTCTTATTCCATTATTTTTTCTTTTAACTCTTACCATTCTCTAATATACTCTTTATTTTACCTATTTAGTTTATTTTCTGTTCCATTCAAGCTCTGTGACAGTGGGGATTTTTGTCTGTTTTGCTCACCCCTTTATCCCTATCACCTATAATAGTGCTTGGGGGCACAGTGGATGTTCAACAAATTTCTGTTGAGTAAGTGAGTAAACAAAGCATAGAAACACCTTTTGTATTGAAGTGGACTGTAGATGAAAAATTTAGAATATTATTCTAGAAAGAATACTTGGCGTTCTTTTTAACTGCAACCATTTTATATTTACTTTATTATCTCTTTGTGCCATTTACACTCACAAACCTAAGTTGCAAAGGCCAAGCACTACTAGCTAGATCTCTCACAAGACATAACTCCACAGATTGCCGGGACTCAAATCCTGGCCACACCACTTATGTGCTTTGTGAATTTTGTCTAGCCATTAGCTTATTTCAGCCACAATTTATTAATCTCCAAGCTAGAGATTGAAATAGTGACTTCCTTATTAGGTTGCTGTGAAGATTAAATGAAATAATCTCAAGGTACTTGAATACAAGCTAACTTGAATAAAGCAAATACCCAGTAACTGGTAGCTGCTGCTACTTGTTATTATAATCACTAATATTTGAGAGAATGAAACCTGGACACACTATTTTTATCATGTCCAAAACAGCTCTACCTTCTGTCCACCCCATTTCAGTAAGTAGCTACTCCATCCTTCCAGTTATTTAAGACCAAAATATTAGAATATTAGAATACTGGAATATCCTGCTCTAGTAATGGGGCTTTAGGGAATAGAGAAATATAATATACCTGCTTTTGTAAATTAAAAGATTTATTAGAAGATAATTTGCATGGTTGTTTTAAAATAAGTAATAGAAGAGTAAATATCTCTTAGAGAATTTTCTATAAAAATTTAAGAGTTATTCTCAAAACTGGAACAAAGAATTCTAGAACACTCAAGGATAAGTCACAGAGATATAGCTTTTCCAAAAGATCTTTCTTTGCTTCTCTGTAAGATCTTTGTGAGGCTTTTGGCCCCGAAATTTCTCTGCAAGTATTTCTACAGCTATTTTCCTCTGAACTTCTGCCAGACAGTCGAGGGTAGAGTTTGTAAGCACTTTAACTTGGTTCTAAAAAGCTGTGGCCTCAGAGTTAAAACCTGAATATCATTAAAAGCAAGCGTGGCCATTTTTACTAGCGTAAAAGTTTTATTTTGTTATCCCTTTGTCTCTTTAACTTGTCTTAGGAATGATAGTATGGCAACTGTCTTTTACCTTTTCCTATTATTGTTTACTTTCACTACCAGGAAGAGCAGAACATGAAGCAGGGTTCTGCTATCAGTCGTTTTCCTTAGCGTTCCACTTCCTTGCACATTTGGGGAGTTGTGGAGCTGAAGAGGAATTCCAAGGTCATGGTGGGCCCTTCCAGGAACAGGTGGTGCCAGTAGTGTGAGGTCCCTGAGTCTGAAATAAGGGCTTCTGCACTCCACAGAGATAAAGGTTCTGTGTTCCCAGCCAAGATATGGCAAAATAAAATTTAATTCAGGAAGAACAGAATGGATATAAGGATATAAACACAGGGTGAAACTGAAGTATGGCCAGGCCAGAGCAGAACAGGAATCCTGAGAGGACCAGAGAAGATTTTATTGGATAAGATCTTTTTCTTGTTCCTATACTTCTTCAGGGTCTACCAAAATTATAGTTTATCTTAATGACGTTATACTCAGGTTTTGTTATGCCAGTTCTTAATCTTCTTTGCTTCTGCATCTCTGAGATAAGATTATATAACAGCTATTTGACAGCACTGGCTAGTACCATTTTAGCATGCTTCAGCTAAATTTAACACAGCATTTATTAAGGGCCTACTAAGTGTATTGTATTAGTTTGGAATTAGCTACAGTCCATTGTCTTCTAGGAATGTAAAACAATAATGGGGGAGCTATATCCCAAAATAAAAACTCTTATTTAAGGTAGACTGTGATAAATGCTATACTAAAAATAAAAGAGCTGTGGGGCCATGAGAATACTAGTAACTTTAAATCCTATGATGATTTACAACACTACATTTATATTACTTACATTGCAAAATATGGATAATGATATTTTGCACATAGGGTAGTTGTGAGAATTCAATGAGATGCTTCACACGCTGCCTGGACCAGAGTAAACGATCAATCAGTATTCACTTTTGTTATTTTTTTGTCTAATTTTTGGAGGTGGAGCTGTTTCTGTTTGCTGAAAGATCAGCAGAGTTTGCAGCTTCCTCCTCTCTGCTTGTACACGATTTCATTACAGCACTTAGAGCACTGCTATAATTGTCTGTGTAATTGTCTGTCTCCACCAACAGAATGTGAGGTCCTGAAGGAGAAACATCATGCTCTATTCGTTTTTCTATCCCCAAAGTTTAGCATAGAGCTTGGTACATAATAAGAGTTTAATAAATGTTAAATGAATGCTATTTTGCTTCTATAATTGTGTTGTGTTTTCACACAAAGTGGCCACAGTGGCATAGATTGTAATGTGTCTCCAAACCTTATTGGCATCGTTTTTGTTTTTTCTGTCATCTGTGGCAGTGTTTCAAAGTTTCAGATGTGTTTTCACATTTCATTTCACCCTGTGAACAATCTATCCTTTATTAGCTCACCCTAAAGAAATAACTTTGGAATGCAGCTGTTCTCCATTAGTTTCCCATATTTTGCTCACTGAAGCAGAATCTGGAATTGCCGTGAATGTCATCCTTCCATTCCAGGCAGGAAAACCTCTGGAGCTTGGTTAGGGCAGAGAGAGAGGGTAGGTAACAGTGGCAGAGAATGGGAGACACGGAGCAGGAGAATCTGGTCCTGATCCTGGGGAGACAGTCTTAAGCAGGAGTTCTTAACAAGGGTCCATGAACTTGAATTTAAATAAAAAAAAAAACCATTATTCTTGTGGGAATGTGTTGGTGTGGGTGTGATGTATTTATTAAATAATATACAGTATAGTGTGGACTTAGGAAGGGGTCTGTGGTTTTCACCTGACTGGCAAAGGGGTCCATGGAACAAAAAAGATGAAGAACCCCTGATCTAAAACCTGATAATTCTTGCCTTAAACCAGAAAGACAGGTACTTCCACCATACTCAGCCACACTGTATATTTTCTGAATGAATTTACTTTGATTGCCTGGAACTCAGTGGTAAAATTGACAAAGGGGTTAATGCCATCTCACTGGATTTTTTTAGTAAAACAATGTATGTAAAAGTGCTCTGTGAAATAGGAAGCAGTACACAATGTAATAAAATGTTAGCTGTAACCACTCTGTCTACAAATTGGGCCCAGTCTGCTCTTGAAGGAAGTCTGGCCATTCGCAAAATTTGAAAACTTACCTCCAAGTATTTTTGAGATCCCTTGGGTTGTCTTGCCTATAGGGCATTATTTGTAAGGCTCCTCAGCCCGGCCCTTCTCAGTTCTGCCCCTAGTGCCGTGGACTCTCTACTGCTCAACAGACTGGTTTGTAAATGGTGGCTGAGCTCACAGGATGCCAACACTGCACAGTGGTCGTGGTGGGACTGGGGAAGTGGCTCCCTCCCTTTGAGTTCCACTCAATTAGAGGGATCCTGAAGCAGGACTGCTTTCTCCCCAATGCACTACTCAGCTTCCTGAAACACCAAGAAAGAAGTCCAACTTTCTGCACTGGGGACCTAGTCAAGTGAAAGAGATCTTCCTGATTCTGAACCTTAAATCCTTTTCTTCGTTCCTAAGACTAGCTGTTTAAATGCGGGTCCTTTTTCACTTAAAATAAATAGTCATTTCTCAGGAAGCCATTCTGTCCCTTGTTTTGCCTTCCCTGCCCCTAAAAAATTGCAAAAATGACTTCAGTCAAACAGTGCTGACAAGGGGAGCCAGGTTATGTCTGACTACCAGCAATAAACTAAACTTGTGTCTTTTCTCTGGAGTCTCACAATCTGTGCAGTCTGTGCACTAGTTCACCAATTAGACCTTAACCTCAAAACTGGGCTTTATTTATTTATTTTTTTAAATATATATTTTTTATTTTCTAAGAGATACTTAGATTACATAAAAGTTACATAAAAAATATAGGGATTCTCATATGCCCCGCTCCTCACACCTCCCACATTTTCCCACATAAACAACATCCTTCATTAGTGTGGTTCATTCATTGTAATCGATACACACATTTTGGGGCATTGTCATTGAGCATGGATTATAGTTTACATTGTCGTTTACACTCTCTCCCACACAATTCTCTAGGTTATGGGAAGATAAATAATGGCCTATATCTGTTGTTGCAGTGTCATTCGGGACGATTCCCAAGTCCCAAAAATGCCCCTGTATTACACCTGTTTTTCCCTCTCCTTGCCCTCCGAGTCTCCGTGACTACTGCCTCCACATCAATTCAACACTGGGCTTTAGAAAGCTAAGGCTAACAGGTATAATTGGCACGTACTATAAATTTGCAAAATTTTTTTTTTTGGTTACATATCCTCCCCCCTCCTTTCTGCTTGCTCTTGCTATGTTCATTTCTCTGCATTCTTCTGTGTCTGCTCTGTCTCCCCCTATTGCGGCGATGCGCCGAGATAGGTCACCGCACAGGTGGCTCTGCTCCGTTCGCAGGCGGGTCTGCTTCCGTTCACGGGCAGATCTGCTCTGTTCCCGGGTGACTTGCCCTGCCCGTGGTGGCTTTGCCCTGCCTGTGGCAGCTTTTTTTTTTTTGCCCTGCCCACGGCGGCTCTGCCCCACCCACGGCAGCTTGCCCTTCTCAAGGCGGTCTGCCCGCCTTGGAGAGGTCCCCAGTAACCGAACCCGGGGCCTCCCATGTGGTGAACCGGCGCCCTATCCACTGGGCTACAGCCGGCCCCCTGCAAAATTTTTAATGTTTTTAAAAAGTGATTTTATATATAATGAAATTCATTCAAACCAGGAGATAAAAGGAAATGTGACTTGAGAAAATTCTATATGCTGGAGATGTTGACCATCTCTGCACCTTTCTGAGTCAGAGAGTCCTCATTGCTGCTTGCCTGCTTCTACCCAGATACATAAAGAAAGGGAAAGCTGTAGTTGGCTATGGTTAATCAACTTTATTACAAGGAGCTGATTCTAAGTCAAATCTCAAGACTTGGTGAAGTCAATCATGAAACGAATCTTTCTTTGAACTTTTGTTGTACCAAATATGAAAAGTTGTTTTCTTATATTAATAATATTACATATTTCATCTTTTGATACATATTATTGATCTTGTCTACATGCCTGAACTGTAAAGTAAAACATAGAATTCTATCTTCTACTTCTGTGTCCCCAGATACAAAGTATACTGCACATAGTCTTTTGCTTACTAGAGCCTGTGCTGGTAAATAAGGTAGGTGTCCCTAGGGAACTGTAAAATGCACCTATTGACATTTTTCTATTGACAATATGTTGAATACAATGGAATGTTTCTTGAAAGATCTCAATCTATAGATCACATTATTGTTGGGGAAAATGTTTTCTTGAGATTATGTTATCTCACTCAGAATGTTTAGAGGACATTAGTATTCAAAGCTTGCAGGCGTTGCTATGTAGAACAGCTGCACCTGACAAATTTGCTGTTTTCGTGACATTGACCATTTTGATGAGACTGCAAGAAGAAAAAATCATGCCAGATAAAGTACAAACACTTATACAAAATACACTTCAAAACTGTCAGTTTGACTTTGCAGTTTTTGCTTTCAGAGGAAATTAATGATAACCCAAAACAATTTAAAAAGGTAGATATATGTTTGTATGTATATATGTATATAATTGCATGTGTCAATCCACTGTACAAGTTGTATAACACAATGCGAAGTGGAGAATTCAGGGTAAAGTTTATTTAACTCCTGAAGGAAAACACGTCTTTGCTTATTACAATCCAATCTGCAATCTATTGGGTACTAATTACATTTTGAAACAAAGTCTTTTATATTTGGTAGATCATCCCCTCCTTCTGAGCTGCTAATTAGTTGCTCTTTGACAGGGGCATGCACAGCAAAGTTGTCTCAGCACTACAAAATTATATCACATTTAGATAAGTGCAGTTTGCTATAGCATTAAACTCACTCAAGATGAATATAACTTGCACATTTCAGTCACAATATTTTCCAGAATTGCAAAGTTAAACCTTGAGCTGAAAGTTATGGTGTCTTTTCAAAAGAGAGTCCTAGAGAAAATAATAATTTTTTTCCCTTAAAAGCAGCCTTTGGTATTAGAGAAACACTTTAAGGGATAAAGGATATCTTTCCACATTTAGAAAGTACTTTAAAATATCACTAAAATATATACATAGCTGGCCCCTTAACAAAATTTTTCTACTTCAATTTATGACTGTTGATATAGTAAAAGCAAATGGTTTAAGGATGCTTCAATATTTGTAATTCAACTTCAGGAGCTTTCAAGTCAGCTAATATACCTTCATGCATTTAAATTATGTATTATATCATACAAACTAGGAATGTTCTGAAAAGATAGTAAGTGAATTTCCAGCTTCGGCTCTTGGATAATGAGGTCATGAATAGAGAACAGAAATTGAACAAATTATCCTGAGAGTTACGTGAATATTTTTTTGCATGTGATTTACCTAAATTTCAACACTTTTCGGTTTAATACAAAGAAAAAAAGTATCAAGAGACTTTTAAGAATGCTTCCACTAATTGTGGTGATATGATGTATAAACCAGAAAACTAAAACCATGATTCTATGACCATGTCTTGATTTGGTAGATTCAAGTAATATGGTTAACAACTAATATATGGTAGTATTTTCCCCCTAAACTCATAGGTACTTTTGACTGTTAGTTGTAAATGTTCTGCAAGGCAGAACGTGCTATGAAGTATATGTGGTGGCTCAGAGGAGGGGGAAGATTTTCTGAATTATTCAGAATATTTTATATACCATCTTAATTTGAGTACTACTTCCATTTCCTTTGATATAATGCTGAGAACTTTGTCTTCAGATAACAAATTTCCCCCAATCGCTTTCTCCTATAATATTTATATTAGGCTTTACTGAAGAAGGTTCATTAACTATGTTACCATATCAACTCTCCATTCTATTTGTCAAAATTACATATTTGCTGAAAGCACTGCCTCATAAGTTATCCCAAATAAGTGGGAGCTAGGTATGGTTTTGTACCATTCTTAAATACAAAGCTAAAAAAAAAAACAGTTTAATCTAACACTGACTCTTCCTTTTATCCCAATCCCCAAATTTCTTCCTATTCTGTCCATCTCCAATCTCCTGATGTTTCATGAAACAAGTGTGAAAGCCATTTTATTTTCTTTTTCTGTATTTTTTGGTGGCTGCTGGCCAGCCTCTGCAGCTCTTCACAGCTGGGCAAGTTTCCTGGCAGGTGGTAATCATAAGCTGACTTGGAATTTTCCCTGAGTGCTTGGGTTGTTAGAATGTGGGCCAAATGGACATCACACACCATGGTATGGTGCACATCAAGCTCTCCATTTGCTATCACTTTGATATGAAGAATAGCAATGGAAAAACATGTAGCAAAAGGTCCTCCGAGAAACAGGCACACACAGCCAGTTCAAGCTGATGCAATACCAACTGTGGTTTAATTTCAGAATTGCAATATCATCCCTACTTTAATTGTCTTGCTATGTTTTAACGAAGGTCTGCCTATTATACAGAAGGTCTACATAATAGGGCTGGTCCTAATTAAGTCACTCAACATTATTGGTCAACTAAGCAAAAAATGTTTATATTGTCATAGATTCATACTCCATTTATCACCTTCTGTACTGTTATAAACTGGACCTCTTAGCATGTCTTTAGTTGCAATTTTTATGATACTGTTGTTTTAAAAATTTACTAAACTGGGGGATAAATCTATGGTGGTTTTCTTAGGATAAATTTTTAGCCATGGAATTACAAGTAAAAAACTCAAAGGATTTTAAATATATATTTCCAGATTGAACTCTACAGATTGTAATTACCAATTTATAATCCCAATTTGCAAACCCACATGAATCAATTTATAATCCTACATCTTCACTACTGCTGGTGTCTTAGTTTGCCAGACATGTGATGACAAATACCACAGACTAGTTGGTTCCAACTACAGGATCTTATTGTCTCTCAGTTTGGAGGCTGAAGTCCACAATCCAGATGTCAGCCGGCAGGGCATGGCTTCTCTGAAGTCTGTAGCATTTTAGTGGTGGTTTGCTGGCAATTTCTACCTCCATCACATGGCTATCTCTTTCTGTCTCCTCCTTTGGCTTCTACTCAATGTTCAAATTTCCTTTGCTTATAAGGACTACAATCAAATTGGATTAAGAGCCACCTGTCTTTATAGGATCTTCAAAGATCCTGTTTACCCACTGGTCTGGGGGTTAGAACTTGAATATGTCTTTTTGGGACACATGATTCCATCTACCAAAATTGGTTTGAAAGAACAAGAAAACAAACAGACGAATAACTTTTGGCATTTATATAGGTAGAGAAAATATTATTTTCTACGTCCTTGAATCTGGTGAGCTGAAACCTTATTTTATGCGCACATGGGCTGTTTTTCTTCTTTTGCGAATTGACTTTCCATGTTCTCAGAATATTTCTCTGATGAGTTTTGAAACATTTTCTCATGGCCTTGTAAGAATTATTTAAATGGTAAGGGTATTAGCATTTTGTATGATAAATATTTTGCAAATGTTTTCCAACTTTGCTTTTTGGTTTGGTTTATGAATTTTCAAAACATAGAGGTAAACTTTGTTTTTTGTGCCAAATTTGTCTTAATTAGAAAGACTTATCCATACTAATAAATAAAAACAGACTATTTTTCAGGTAATTTGAGGAATAATTTTCATCCATCTAGAATTTATTTTGATCTATTTATAGTTTGCGTTAATACATGGTATATTAAAGTGAACTCATTTTATAGTTTTATTTTGTTTCATTTATCTGCATTTCCAACACTGCTTAAGAAACAATCTAGCCCAGTGATATAAAATACCATTTTTATATACATTTTCATGTGTACTAGGTATATTTCTGGGCTTTCTATCCTTATTTGATTGTCCATTCATATTCTAAAATGATGTAAATTAGTATAGTCATATGTTGCCTTTTTAAGTTCAATAGGAAAAGTGCCTGGTCTACATTACCAAATTAAATTTCACAGGAAGTGTATCAAAACAGATTAATTTAAGCAGGAAAGATATATTTAAAATATTTAAATCTCCCTACTCAATATGTACCTTCTTTTGATTGCCTTCAATTATGCTTCTCAGTTAACATTTGCTCTTTTCCTTAAAACAGAAATATTTCCCACACTGTATTTCTTCTGACATATTTTATACTTATGTTATGATTATTTTTCAATTATAGTTTGTAGCTGTTGTATTAGCTCCTGGGCTGCTTTGATAAATTATCACAAGCCAGGTGGTTAGAAAACTGAAATCAAGTTGTCAGGAGGCTTGGTTCCTTCTGGAGGCTCTGAGACAGAATGAATTCCATGTCTCTCCTAACTTCTGGCGGTTGCCTTCAATCTTGGGCTTCCCTGCTTTGTAGATGGACTCTAGTCTCTGTCTCTGTCATTGCATGGCCCTTCTCTGTGTGTCACCATGCCTTCCCCTGGCCTTTTTAAAAGGACATCAGTCATTGGATTTAGGGCCCACCCAATCTAGGGTGATCTCATCTTCGCTAATTACATCTGCAAACACCCTATTTCCAAATAAGGTCCCATTCTGAGGTTCCAGGTGGACATGAATTTTGGAGCGACACTGTTCAACCCAGGACAACTACTTACAGTTTTTATATGACACATTATTTTTTATATCTAGTCCACAGCCAGAAATCACAATACTGAGATAAATTATAGTATTTTCCTGTTGACGTTTTTGTGTAAGTAATCATATCATCTGAAAATATTAACCTTATATTTTCCCTTCCCAAATTTTTATCTATATTTCTTGTCTACTTGCATTGTTTAGAACTTTAGAACAATATGAAATAATGATAGTGATAATACTCATCTCTATCTTGTTTCTAATCTTAATGGAAATTACTCTAATGTATCACAGTTAGATACAATATGAACTATTTTTTATTTCAAATAATTCTTTATCATCCTAAGAATACTGGAAGCTCTGCTTGATTTCTTTTTCCTCCCTCCCTCCTTCCCTCCTTCCCTCCCTCCCTCCTTCCTTTCTTTCTTTCGTGAAAATGGATTCTAAATCTCTGACTCCATTTCTACAGACTCATCAGGAAAATTAGTTATAGCATCTAGTTCCTGGTTTTCTGGGAAAAAATATTTTAGAATAGCTGTTAGTAATTCATTCTAGAACAAAAATGATGTCTACCAAGAGTTTGGGCTAAGAGGGTGTCTCTTCCACTTAGGTTGTAAAAAGTTGCAAAAGAATATTGTTCCCACCCTGACAACAGGAAGAGGCTGGATAATTTATAAAATCACAATTTCTTCATCCCATAAGAATGCTGAGGTCACAAGGAACCAAGTAAACTGAATTACAGAGGGATATGCCACTCTGGGGAGAAATGCTCAGGCACATAAACTTTCACTTTAGGTAGAACCTAGGAGGAAGGGGTGGCCACCATAAAATTAGGTAGGAGGAAATTAGCTAACATTTTAACTAATCTGTAAAGGCTGAGTATGGGTTAGGGTGGCAGTTTAAAATAACAATGAGCCCAGCCACAGGGGATCCTATACTCAGGAGCTGTTATCCACAGGCCCTGACCATATGGTCTTGAAAAAGATTGGGGATGCAGGGCAGGAGACCCGAGAGTGCCTCCCGCCCCCGATCCTTTGGCAGTACAGGTGCTCAGGTGTCCCACTGGGGAGAGGCACAAAATTCTGCCCGCTTCCATGGACTCTCTTCTCAAATTAAGGAATATCCTTTAGCTTCTGGGGGCAAAGGAAGAAACACTCCTGTCTCCAGGGTCAAGGGAAATATCTAACACATCTAGGCAGGGGAAGACCACAGGCAAAGATCCACTGCTTCTGAAGGAGGGTGGAAGCAAAACCAGCTACCCCTGGAAAAGTGGCAAGGGACCCTGTTGGACCTAGATCCTTCATTGCAAAGTAGACAAAGCAGAGGGACAGGAAATTCTCTACCACTGAGGCCTCACACATAGAAGGCAGAGGGTGCTTGTCACAGGAGATGGGGAGGAGAGGCAGAAATGTCGAGGAAGACTCACCTCTGAGGATCTGGTTCACACAGCATTCCTAATCAGACCAAGAGAACAGGGGGTGGACCTTCTTCCCCTAACCATGACCTAGCAGCAGGCAAACGTAGTCTACTCTTGGGGGTGGGGCAAGAGAATGGTGAGTGTTTCTAACATACAAACTAATAAAATGTGTGACAGCAATAGCCCAGAGGATATGGGGGAGGAAAGTGCAACATAAAGTTTTTACTATGTTTTTTTGACTGTAGGCTATGATATGTTCAAGATATATATTGTAAACCCTGGTTCAATCATTAAAATAATAAAAATGAGCTGTAACTATTAATTATAATTAATAGTGGATATTAATGGACCCTTAAAAATACTCAATCCAAAACAAGAGGAGAAAGAGAAAAAGGAAAAGAATTCAGAAAAGATGGGATAATCAGAAAATAATCACAAGGTAATAGTTTTAAATCAACCATGTCAATAATTATATTAATTGTAAATGATCTAAAATACCCAATAAAGGCAGATTCTGTCAGACTCAGATTGGATAAAGAGCAACACACAACTATGTGATGTCGACTAAAAACATTTTAAAAATATTAACATGTAGATAAGTTAAAGGCAACAGGAGAGAAAAAATATGTATAGAATGCAAACACAAATCAAAAGAAGTCTGAGTTGTCATGTTACTTTCATGAGAAAATCCTTTAAGACCCAAAAGTTTTTAATTTTAATGAGGTCCCATTTATCTTTTTTTCCTCCCTTTTGTTGCTTGTGCTTTCGGTGTAAAGTCTAAGAATCTGTTGCCTACCACGAGGTCCTAAAGATGGTTCCCTACATTTTCTTCTAGGATTTTGATCGGTTTGGGTCTTGCTCTTATATTTAAGTCTTTGATCCATTTTGAATGGATTTTTTTAAATAAGGTGTGATGGTAGCACAACATTGTGAACATAATTAACAGCACTGAAATGTTATTTTGTTATATAGATGAAAACAAACATTTTTTTTAAATCCATGAATAGGCACTATACAAAAAGTGAACCCTAAATTAAACCATGGACTATAGTTAATAGTAAAATTACAAAAAATGTGTTTTCAGAAATTGTAACAAATGTACCACACCAATGCAAGGTATTAATAATAGGGTGGTATATGGGAATCCTATATTTTATGCATTATTATTCTATAAACCTACTCTTTCTCTTAAAGTTTTAAAAATAAAGATGACTGCGGTGATTATAGTATTAGAGAAAGTAATTTCAGAATAAGGACTATTATCAGAGATACAGGTAGACATTGCATAATGAAAAAGTGGCCAATAATCCAAAAGGAATAGCAATCCTAAATATGTATGACTTTAATAAAAATGCCTCAAAATGCCTAAAGTGAAAAAAATGATAGAACTAAGAGGAGAAATAGGTAAATCCAGAATTTTAACTGGAGGCTTGAGCAATCCTCTCTCTGTAATGCTTCAACAAAAGTAGAACATAGAAAACCTGAACAAAACTTTCAACTGAATTCAGAACACTCCACACAATGGCAGAAAACACCAGTGCAAATGAAACACTTAACAAGATAGACCATATTTTGAGTCATAATACAAGTCTCAACATACTTAAAGTTAAAAACAATATACTAAGTATTTTTACTGAGCAAAACACAATTTAAGCTGGAAATCCAAAATAGAAAGTTACCTGGAAAATCTCCAAATATTTGGTAGTTAAACAATGGCATGCACAATGAGTAAAAAAAAAAAAATCACAAAGGAAATTGGAAAATACTTTAAATTGCAAGAAAGTGAAAATAAAATGTGAAAATTTGTGAAATTCTCCTAAAGTAGTGCTTAGAGAGAAATTTTTAGCAGTAAAATACAGTTTCCTCAGAAAATTAGAAAAGGAAGAGCAAATTAAACCCAAAGGAAGCAGAAGGAAGGGAATAATAAATACTTAAAAAATTTAAAAAGAAATTGAAAACAATAAAACAACAGGGAAAAGTAATGGAACTTGTTCCAGTTTTTCAGTGCTGCTATGGCCAATATCACACGATTGGTTGGCTTAAAAAACAATGCATTGACTTGAGGTTTTAGAGGCTGGAAGTCCAAAATCAAGGTGCTTTCTTCTGGAGTCAGTAGCGTTCTGGTAAAGACAGTCCTCTGTCACATGGCGATGCTTTTCTCTCCTTGTGTGTCACCTCTTCCAGTTTCTGCAGACTTCCAGCTTCTCTGACTGCCTCCGAATTTCTTCCTTTAATAAGATCTCCAGTGATACTGTTTAAGGCCTACCCTCATTCAATTTCGCCACACTGAAACAGGGTCTTTAAGGATCCTATTCACAAATGACATCACACTCTGAACGACCTTAGCATATTCCAAGATACTATTTGCAAGTGGTTTCACAACCACAGGAATGAGGATTAAGACTTGAATGTGACTGTACATACAAGACAACAGATCTTACACTGATGAAAGACATAATGCCAAAATTTTTTCTTAACTTTATTTTTTAACTATTTTTTTATTATTTCAAATTCTTTAAAAATTTTTTTGTATTTGTTATTTAAAAAACTATCATTATTTCACTTTCTTATTAATTTTATTCAGTTATGTTGTTGGCTTCACTTTTGAAGAAGTTTTGGATCACAGAGGGGTTACAACTGTGGCAGGGGAGGATCATTGGTGTGGGGTGTCAGTGATGGGGGATGCATGGGAGGAGGTTCACCTGGGGCATACCTATAAGGCATATGAATGAATTCAAATGTTCATGGGGCATTGTCACTGCGGGTGGAGAGCCACACAATAACTGAAAGAATATCAAATTTCCATCCTGGGGAGTTCTGCCACATTCTTTAATGGGACAGCAAGAATCCTCCAAGTACAGTGGCAGTGACTGGTGAAGGAGGATGGACCATTGATGGGTACTTGATATTGATGACTGTACTTATGAATCATTTCTTTTAAAATTGAAAAATAGCCTAGTATTATAGGGTGCCTAAGAGTTACCTCCTGAGAGCCTCCTTATTGCTCAAATGTGGACTCTCTTTAAACCAAACTCAGCATATAAACACATTTCATTCCCCTGCCCTCCCTTCCCCTGGTGTGGGACATGGCTCCCAGGGATGAGCCTCCCTGGCACCGAGGGATTACTACCAAGCACCAACTAGCAATGCAACTGGAAAAAGACCTTGAACAAAAGGGGGAAAGGGTAAAGATAAATGAGTTTGTATGGCTAAGAGACTTAAAAGGGAGTCAGGAGTTCATTCCAGAGGATACACTTATACACATCTCAGCAGGATCTCATTGACTGCCACAGTAAATATTGCCTCAAG
>PVKH010020619.1:0-14539 GCA_004027955.1 Chaetophractus vellerosus | reverse complement strand
TCCAATACTAACAGCTCAGAGGGGTAGACAAATAGGCCACAAACAAGGCAGGAAGGGAATCAAGGAGGGTTTATTTACACCGGACCAGGGCAAAGAAAAGGCTAGAACAGAGCACATGAAACACAGGCTGGATGAAAAGAAACAGAATAGCAATGACACAAACATACTCCAGTAAACAGAATGAGCTAAAGGAACACATCTGAAACACTGCTGAGAACCTCAGTCTAGAAGAAAACATAACCCCAAGAACAGAAGAATAATACTCACCAGTGGTTCACACTGCAGAATTTAGAAAGGTGACTTTAAAATAAGACCAGATGATTAAACAACAGGATGAAAGGAAGGAGACTGTGTACACACCAACACATGCTGGACGTCCTTCCATTTCAGTCCCCCACCTTTTAATTCCACCCATCACAGAGAAATTAAAACACTAGGGTCAAGGAAGCACTACCCTCTAGGACAAGCTCCTCTCTCCTGTCCTCTTTGTGGCACTGTCCTTTAACTATACCATCTCTTCCCTGTCAAAAAGACCCTGGGGAAGGAGGTGGAGCAGTGGAGGAGAGGAAACACTGTTCTGGTGCTTCCGACTACAGCAGTTTGAGAAGGTCAGTGTGAAGGTTAGAGATATAATCACCACCGATTTTGTGCAAAGAAAAGAGTGCTAATTGGGCTAATTGCTTGCTGACTTAGAAGGCATTTCAATTCCTCCTGTACAACAGAGAGTGGTATGGCCCAGGCAATAAACTTCCCAGGGTCCACTGCTGACTTCTAAATCCCTACAGTGAAAAAGCAAGCAAGCAAATCCACCAGTGCTAAGCAGCCTCAATTTGGTACAACTCTGTATTGCTCAAATTGGAAGAGAAATTAGCAGCTAAATTAGTGGCTAGAAGAGTTTGCTTCTGTGGCATGTTTTAATTTCTAAGGCACTGTGTGTCGTGAGCACTCTCAATGCCAATGCGGCAACCTCTGTGCTTCCTGGCAAGTGACACTGTTGTCCCCACTATCTCCTTTGCCAATCTGAGAGAAATTAATCGCACAGCAATCAACAGTTGCCAAGTTGCCAGGCTGATGCTGTAGACTACAGTCCTCTGGAAGCCTCGGCCGTCAGCTATCACAGGCAAAAACATTTCCACCAATTTTCTGTCTCCATCAATGAACTGTTTGCACAGGGAAATGATTACCAAGTGATCCAGCAGTCTCGCTCTGGGCACTTATCTCAGAGAAACGAAAACTTACGTCCACGTGAAACCCTGTACGTGAATGTTCACAGCAGCTTTCTTCATGATAGCCAAAACCTGCAAACAGCTCAAATATCTTTCAACCCTTCTGCAGTCCTCCTTAGCACCAGCTTCAGAATTTGAGGTTCTCCACAATCTCCACCACTCCTGGGCCTTCCCATCCTTCAAAACCCCATTCAAAGCTCATCTCTGCCCTGAATTCCCCAGTTAGAAGTTAATTTGCTCTCAGAGCACTTGCGATCGTTCGTCCCATAAATGTTTCTTTTCCACCTGACTCTAATGAGCAGCCCAAGAGCAGGAACCACGTCCTGCATCTGTGTACCTCCTACCCTGGCCCACTGCTGTGTATATAGAGCAAAAGTACTCAAAAAATGCTGTGCAGAGCCAGTGGCTCTGATGAGGTTGCTACGTGACATGCTTCTTTCTTAGAGTTAAAACCCAGGGCTTACTCATTGTGTGGCTAAGTAAAGTACCCAAGGCACAATTGGTAACAATATTTGAATTGAACAGTCTTTACCTTTGGTTCAAGAATCAGTTCTACCCGCTCATTAGCATCATCTTCTTCAGAGTCCGAGTTTCCCGCTCGAATGTCTAGCTGCTCAAATGCACTGTCCAATACTTGTAAACCATAGTTCACAGCCTCCTGGACTTTAGGAATCAGATCTACTTCCTTCTGTTCCCGGGTCTTCTCCTACAAAAAATATCATTCGGTATGGACCTACAGTGTACTGGCACTGCTAACCCTCGACAAAATACTGTGACTGTTTTCTAAACCTGGCCTCGTGTTCCAAAACCCTTAATAAAAACATTAACCAAAGTCAGATTGCACTGAATGCGTGACGCAGACTTTGGAGGAGGACTGCCAGATTTAAATCCTGACATGACCACTTTCTAGACATGCATCAAACTCCCCAAGGTCTTGGAGCTGCAGGTTCATCATCTACAGAAACCAGAGGACAACTATCATGCCATGATTTAGGTGCGTCACCTACACAAAAGTACCCTCACCGCGCCGCTGCTCCTGCTTTCATCTTCACAATAAGTTGGTTAATAGCCCTGGGACAATGTTAGGAATTAACACTGTCAGAGATGTCATTTTTTCAATTACAATTTTAAAAACAAGCAAAAAAAAATTACAATTATCTTATAAATTAGTTTAACCCCCAGAGGATCAGTTTCATCTCAAATCTCTCCTATCATCACCCTCGAACAACCCCCCCCCAAAGAAGCCTATCACCAGCCTGCTGAAATTCCACTCCCCATGCCAGCAGGTCTCAATGACAGGCCCCTCATTCACAAGTGTCATCCAAGGGAGAAATGCTGAAAATATATTTAGCCTCATTTTACCCTCCTACAAGTTGTTATATAGCTACAGACAGAACCAAAACCGTAAGTGTTTTCTTGGAAGGCCAAAGTGGAAACTCTACAAGCATTTCACCCTTCTACCTCAAGCACTGAAGTCTAATTTAACTTTTTTTTTTTTTTTGGTTGCATATTTTTCTACTCCAGTATACTTGATTCTGAGTTAAACAGCTGATACTGAGTACTGAGTTTGTGAAAACATGTTTGTAAAAGAAATATAGGAAAAGAAATATAAACCAGCTTCTTAAAAATAGTCCACTGAATAGGAAAGGTGATAACTTTAAAATTTAACACTGACTTGGTGTACCCAGATACTAATGCACTTAAGGGGTTAGCAAATCCTTGAGTGCTAGTAAAACTAAAATAAGAAGAAAAAAAAAAAGCTGGAAATAGAATGTTAGCTGGTTTCTAAATGCCTATTCTAGACAAACAGCTTCATATGTTACAAATAACTGTTTTTTTTATAAAATAGCAACTTTTGTAAATGATTTCTATTTTCTGAATAAATTAGAGTTGATTCAAAGCTACAAAGTTACTGACACTCCTCTGTGATTTCCTGAGTGGTAGAAGAAGGGTAGACTCACTGCTGAAGTTCTAGAAAGTGAGCATAACCCAAAATCTCTTACCTATGCATTGGCCTATGATGTGGGAACACCCAAGGGAGAATGCTCATAAAACCGTAAAAATGAAGCCACAGTTCAGGAACTTCATATACCTATTACTTGCTACACATTGCAGAAACAAGAATGCGACTGTTGGGCTGTCAGGAGCAGTCTCCACCATGTCCCCCCACATCCTTCTCCTTGCCCACCCTTCCCACCCCACCCCACCCCCCAGCCAATCGACCAATTCCCTACCACTTTCCTTCTCTAACTGAGGGACCCAATGGAAGCGAGATTTAATGCAAATACCTGTTCTGGTTTTTCTGCCTCAGGCTTAAGCACCGGCTCCTCCACTTCTTCATCATAGACACGCTAAATATGGAAGCAAATTCATTTTTGAAAGGATAAAAACACCATTTGAAAGAGATCACAATATAAGAATGCAATATACAATAATAAAGACGAAGATGGGGAAATGATTATTCAACAAATGACTAGGGCCCTGGTTACAGACAGAGGGTGAAAGGCAAAAACGCAAAAGTTAATTCCCTAAAAGTTAAAAAAAAAAAAAAAAAAAAGATACCAGTGACTAGGAAACTAGAGAAAAGTTCAGGCTCACTGCTGAACAAAGAAGTGCAAACACAATGAGAGACCAGTTTGCACACTTTTTGCTTAACCTTATATGTAATGCTGACAAGAGGGCAATGATACTCTCCCACATGACGCTACTGAGAATGTCAATTGGTGCAACTTATCAACCAGGTATTGAGAGCTTTAACATTTTGAGCAATGGAAACAGTAAAAGTTAAATGTATTTTCATTCTTTGGCTTAAAATTGATGATAAATGTTTAATATCCCATTTATATCAGAGTCAACAATCCATACCAACCACTGATTTGCCGTAAAGCCACATATGACTTGGCGCTTACATCACGGGCAGGCAGGACGATGTTTCTAAATACAAGTGTCACACTGGTAACGTTGTCATTGCTTTTCTTTTTATTTATTTAACCATTTTTGTTTCTTTTCTTTTCTTTTTTTTTTTAAGATTTATTTATTTATTTATATATCCCCCCCTTGCTGCTTGTGCTCGCTGTGTTCATTTGCTTTGCGTTTTTCTGTGTCTGCTTGTCTCCCCCTGCTGCGCCATCCTGCTGAGGCAGCTCACTGTATGGCAGCCCGTCCTCACCAGGAGGCCCCGGGAACCGAACCCGGGGCCCCCCATTTGGTAAACCAGAGCCCGACCAATTGAGCTACAGCTGGTTCCCCCATTTTTTGTTTCTTAAACTCCCGAAGTCCAGCATGCGTGGTATAAAAAAATCGATATAAAGTGGGCTGATAAAATGTTTCTGGAATTAGACAGTGGTGATGGTTGCAAAACTTTGTAAATATACTAAAAACCACTGAATTGTATACTTTAAAAGGGTGAATTTTATGGTATGCAAGCTACATCTCAACAAAAAAAGTTTTCAAATCAGTATAAAGATAACAGTTAAAAGATGTACTTAAAAAAAATAGTTCCCTCCTAACCCCCAACCTAACCCTTTAAGATTACAGATTCAAGTTTGATGTGTGTGTTCTATGCTTCCCCAGGCCCTTATACAAAGAATATACACGCTCACGCACCTATTCAGAGTTATCCCACACATCCTCTTCTTAAATACACATTCCACTGCACCACTTTTTTTACTTAATGTTCTCAAAAACAACACTCTAGGTCAAAGCATATAAATCTGGCTCAATCCTTTTAAAATATGCATAATACTCAACGGCATAAAATATTCCCTAAATAATCAGGTTCTGCAAAGATGATCTAAGCAAATGCATATATATTTTTTTTTCCTTAGGCACTGGTGCTTTCGTTTCTATAGGTTTCCCAAAACTTAGATGCCTGAGTCAAAAGACACAACTGTACTCTAATCTTAATAGCTATTCCCAGACTACTACCCACAAACATTAGCAATTAGCACTGTCGTCAACTATATTCAAGTGCCTGCTACTCAAACCTTGGCCAGCAGAGGATGTTGTCCACCTTTTAAAAATGTGTGCCCATCTAATCAAACAATGTAGTTTTAAAAAGTTCATATCCTCTGACCCAAGAATTCTAGTTCCTGAAAAATAATCCTAAATGCAGAAAAGATGCTCATGGCATCAATATTTACAGCAGAAAGTTACACACATCAAATTCATAAATTCTTTGCAATTCGAATCAAGTTCTGATTGGCCTTGACATGGGTCTTAAGGAAAATCATATTCATATAGGAGAGTAGCTCACACTACTCACACATGCACTCTCACCCATCCACAGACACATATAATCTCCAGGTAAGAAGAATTTAAAAGGCAGGGATATAAAGAGGCCCTCACCCAAAAATTAAATTAGAATTAAGGGGGAAAATGGGGAACTGGTGCTTTTGAAGCAATTATGGCAAAATATTAAAATCTGTTCACTCTGGGTGGTAAAGTCTTAATATTTATAGTTAATTTCTGTATTGTTCTTACATATGAAATATTTCAGAAAAACCATTTGATATTGAAGGATTGCTAAATAAATTATGATCTAGTCATATAACAGCAAGAACATTAAAAAAATTAAGTTCACAGAGGTTACAAAAATGTGTTAAAAGCTTATAAAATAAATTAACATTAAGAAACACTACTGGATGCAAAAATACATATACTATCATTTACAAAAGGTTAGAGTTATTGAAAAAAAAATCATTTAGAGAAGAATACACCAAAACATCTAAGGGTTGATTAATTTGTACTGGTGGGATAAAAGGTAATTTTTTTGGTCTTTTTGTTTTGTTTTGTTTGTTACATATCCCTCCCCTTTCTGCTTGCTCTTGCTGTGTGTTCATTTTTTGTGTTCTTCTATGTCTGCTTTGTCTCCCCCCGCTGCGGCGATGTGCCAAATCAGCTCACTGCGCAGGCAGCTTGCCCCCTTGTGGGCGGCTCTGCTTCCGTTCCCGGGTGGCTTTTGCTCCGTTCACAGGCGGCTTTGCTCCATTCGCAGGCGGCTCGCCCTGCCCGTGGCGGCTTTGCCATGCCCATGGCAGCTTTTTGCCCTGCCCACGGCGGCTCTGTCCCGCCCACGGCGGCTTTGCCTTCTCAGGCGGTCTGCCCACTTGGAGAGGTCCCCGGGGACCGAACCCCGGGCCTCCCATGTGGTGTACCGGCGCCCTATCCACTGGGCTATACAGCCGGCCCCTTCTTTTGGTCTTTTTAATTTTTCTTTTACATTTTACTATGTTTAACCTATACCAATCTTTCCACAATGAGTGCTTATTACTTTTACAATAAGAAAGACAAATGTTCATGCCTAATATCTGCATGGGAAATGGATTTGAATATATATATGCCAAAATGCTGGGAAGTTAACTCCACCTCCTGAAATTTCGGATGTGTTTTCTTTTTCCTTACTGTTTTCCCTAATTGGTATAAAAAAATCAGAAATTACTTCGGCAATTTTCAAGAAGAGAAACAAAAAATAAATAAATCTTAAAGTTAAGACTTTAAGACATGCGGCTACCAAGGTTACTTCAGAATTTAAACAGCAGAAGGACAACCAGAAAGGCTGAACTTCATGCTGGCATCAGAACAGCACCAGTGCCTAACTTTTGCTCCTGCCTGTCATTCAAATTGACCACACAAGACATCAGCAGCTCGCAGCTGGCAAGCCAAGCAGGACATCTAAGAAACCAATCCGCCAATACAAAAATCCCATGGGATCTTTTGAGGGTGAATAGGACTATGCATCTCAAGGACCCGGTACACAGCAGATAATCAAGACTAACCTCCCTCACCCTTACTAGGCTGATCACACAGCTTCATGTGTTTGTGGAAATCACACTAAATTCAGCCCCTGGAACTGCTAACCGAACCAATAACCAGAATTATTAAAAAGATCTTTACATTTCCCCTCAGAGGAACTTCTCACTCAGTTTGGGAGGTGGGGTAAGAGGTAAAGGAGGGGAGCTGGGGAAAAAGGCATCAGGGGCTGGGGATTTAACAGATTTTACACAGCCCTAGGCCTTTTCATTTATTTGTCCTCTTATTCATTCATTCAGATATTCATTGAGTCTGTATATCAGACTTTTGCTGAGCTCTAGGAATACAGTTCACAAAAACAAGGAGCATGATTTAGTAGGGGAGTTCAACTTATCAAATCATATCAATAAATGTAGAATTGCACTTGTGAGAAGTGATACTACAGAATGGCACCTGAAGCTTCAAGAGCTTCTCAGGGTGTGCCTAGTACAGAGGGTCAAGGAGAGTTTCCCTGTGGAAGCACTGACTGAGCTGAGACAAGAGAACAGAGTCAACTGAGGATTCAACTGAAGAGCAGAGGCAAATGGAGCAACATAAAATCAAATGCACATAGTACTTCAAGGAATTGGAAGGCTCACAGGGCTGGAGGAGCAAGGGACAGTGTCATGTAAAATAAGGCAGGGGGGAGGGCAGCCTGTGCAGAGTTATAGGCCAATGAGCTTTTGAGCTTTATCCCATCTCAGTAATTAAGCATCTGACAGTTTCAGCAATTCAATCTGCTTCTTCAAGAGAAAAATAAAAAAAAGAAAAAGAATGGTCAAAAAAATTGCTTTATAAATTGATATGAAGATAATTTAGGAAAAAAATTAAATTTCATTTTGGATTGTAATTTTACAAAGCTAAATTTTGAAACGACTAAAAAAAAAAAACCTCCCTTAAGAGGTCTTTTAACAAATAGAACTCATTATCTATGGCATTTAGTGTTACAGGATAAAATTTCTACATTAATAGATTAATGAAGCTTTAAGAATTGTGTTCCCTTCTGATTAGACATGAAGGCACTGGCCAATGTTAATTAGTATTTCTCCTTCAGAATCCCCTCATGAGCTTTCACTAAAGGTACTAATTTCTTTTGCCCTAGAAAGTCCTGATTGCTCTTCAGTTTCACCCTCTGGGAAAGGCAGTCTGCAAACCGGTGGCTGCCTCTGAGGTTAATGAATAAAACCGAGAACATTCTGACTTTTAGTATCTCTCAAACAACTACCATTAAACAAAATGGCATCATTTTCAAGAATAAATTATAATACACACCACTGTCAGAGTTTAAAGAAAACCCATAAAAAGCCAGGGCACTGACATATCAGCAAGTTGATTCTTATCAGTTTTATTAAGTGTTAGCTGATTGCTTATCATCATGCTAAGCTGGAAATAGAAAGAACCTGTAATGGGAGGCATTACCGGGAGGTCTGGGAAGCAGGTAAATTTGGCAGTGGCAATGAGCACATCCAGAGAGGAATTCTGGCTGCTGACTGCGAGGGGAAGAGGCACAAGGACTTAGGACTGAGGGGGCGGAGACGTGGGAAACCACAGAAGTCAGCAGAAATAAAGAACCATTAACAAATAAAAAACAATAGGTCATGGAAAACTTAGGATCCAAGAAGACTTATTATCACCAGCCCCCAAGAGCGAGCTAGAGGAAAGATATGACCTGAAAACTGGGTTTCAGAAAGAGTTTATGACGGGTCCCCTCTTATCCACGAAAGTTTCAATAAAAGGTTGGTACAGACACAGCAATCACCTACTCATACCATTCACATCGGGTATCAAAAGTACCTCCAAATCTGTTCCTTGCCCAGTCTAAGGCTGCAATGCTGACTTCAGAGAAGACAAGCACTGGATCCAGCAAGAAAGGTACAGAATGAAAGTAACAGCTAAAAGGCCACCAAATTCACCTCCATGAAAAAGTGGGAAAAAATGATGGGGCTGCACACACCAGGGAAATAGAGACTAGTCCTCTAAACCCAACTCTTCCAGCCAGAAAGCTATGCTCAGGGCCAGGCATAGGCATTTACATGAATACTTGTTATATTTTCAATTTACGGGAGTTGTTTTGCCATTTAAAAAAATAACTAGCAAAGAGATCTTTAAGATCGATTTTACAGATGGCTCCCCCAAAAATGCTAGCAGCAGGGCATTTCAAACTAAAACTGCTAACAAATTCTGAAACACACTGCATGGTGGTACTCTGTGGCCAGACAATGCCAAATCTTGGGCTTTTAGTAATCTTCCTCTTTTGTGAAAATCTTTTTTTATTTACATCTGACACTATCAAGAGACAGCTGACCTTAATAACTCTTTTTCCACAGACGAATTAAAGCTGATATTCAGGAAGTTACCAGCCTAACTGCCAAATCACCTTAACTAAACCTCTTCTTCATCTTCATCTCTCAACACTCTCTTGCTCACTCATTTGCTTCCTTTCTGTTTTGGAATTATGTTTATTTATGGTGGACTGCGATCTTCTTTAAGGCAGAAGCTATATTTAACTTACCTATGTTGTCCTAGCAGCTAGCACACAGCAGAAACTCAAAAAGACAGAATCACGCGTGGAGTTCATTTCACATCACAGACTTGGTCATATCAAAATGTTAGCTGTGAGTATTCCAAATAGATACACACATCCCTTTATTATATTTATCACAACACAATGGACCCAATCTATAATTGCAGGAACATGATGGTGCCCAGAGGGTCACACGAGGCAGAGGCTACCCTTGTAGAAGAATATGCCTTAAAAAGGGTGGGTTGTTGAATTTCCACACAATTTAGCACAAATGCTGCCTACTCTCAAAAATCAAAAGGGATGGAGAGAATGAAAAGTGAGGAAATGTTATCATTAGAGTAAAACAAAGACCTTGAAAACTTAATAAACGTAGAACTTTACTAATAAAAAGTAGGTATTAATCCTGGAGCAAGAAGCTTCCAATTACCAAGATCCACTACTTCTATCAGTTTATGAGGGAACCTAACAACTCATTTAAAATTATAATAATTCTTGCTTCCCAAAGACTCCCCCAAACTCATTTGAAGTCCGATAGAAATAACTCACGTTCTCAATGAATTGGGTGTTAGACAGCATCAGGAAGTCATTGAAGACATTATGCAGGCGGCAATCTGTGGCCTTAGTTTCCCGAATTAGTCCATCCACTTGTTTCTTGATTTCATGGGTCCTAGAGATAGTCTGCTGTGAGAATTCCTGTAGAAACTGTAGTAGCTATTTTAAAAATAAATATAGAGTAATATCAATATTAAATGCATGGTTCAAAACGAATAGCCGATTTTCCTTTCACCTTTGCCCATTTGTGATGGAATGTAAAAATAAGCATGTTGCCTTTGACAGTACCAAGACCAAGCTGGGATGAAAAACATTAAGAAAGCTCAACAAAACAGTGGCAACGAATCCATGGACACTTCCTATCTCATCTCTGGAGGAATTTCCTGTTTGACTGTCATTCTACAAGGATCACACGTGAATGGTAAAATAACAAACCACCACTCTTAACAATCCTATATCACATGGGACTTTGGAAGGAAGGTTCTGGGCTCTGGGTTTCCTGGGCGTATGGCGTGAAGAGTCCCCTCATCAAGGCTTGAACTCCCGCCCCACTCACTCCATGTCACAACACAGAATTGCCTCCCTGGCGACTATCTCAATCCCGCAGCGCGACAGAAATGTCTGTGTCTCCTTAGGATGGAGCCGAAAGCATCACTAGGAAACCCAAACAAGAGGGAGAACCCCGCAGTCCGAGTCGAAACATTCAGCAGGCTGAAGCCGACCGACCCGCCCCACTCCCTGGAGATTTCCAGGGTGGAGCAGCGGGACGGCCGGTACCAGGGGGGAGGCCGACCGCCCGCCCTCCCTCCTTCCGTCCAGGGCCCGCTTCTCACGCCTGCGTCGGCCGCCAGCGACCAGCTCTGGCTGCTCCTGCGGATCTCCTCCACCGACCAAGGCCGCTCCCACACTGGCTCGGACGCCGGCGCCCGCTCTGCGTCGGGGGTCGTCCCGTTCATCTGCAGCGGGAAGGACGAGAAAAGGGCCTGAGGCTGGGGGCGGCGGCAGCCCCGGCCCAGCCCCTGCGCAGCCCTGGCCCGCAGCCCTCACCATCCCCGCCGCGCGGCTGCGTGGGCTACCGGGCCCCAATCCCTACAGCCGCCCAGGTCCACCAAGCTCCGGAAGCCGAGGCCCCGGCCGCGGGCACCTGGCTAGTGGCTCGCCTCACGTGACTGGCCTCACGTGACCCCGCACGCACGTGACCGGACGTGGGGCGTCGCCGCGCACGCCTCGCGGGCCGTGGGGAAGAGGCTACTACCGCAGGCTGGAAAGCTGGGAGGAGGACACCCCTGGCAGGGCTGGGGGCCGGGGAGGATGGGGAAAGGCACTCCCGCCTGTGGGCGCTGACGAGGTGGCCGTGTGCTCGGGTCCGCCCCGCGCCTCTGTAGGGGGAGGGGCCCAAAGGCGCCTGAGGAGCAGCCAGCCCCGGGTGACGTGGGCAGAGGAGGCGCTCGCCCCTGCCGCATCTCTTCACCTCCTGCAGCTCCAAGGCCTTCCTGGGGCACGACTGAGCTGGGAATCACCCAGTGCCCTGGATGACCGGCTCTGTTTCAACTCACTGGGCAGGGCTTGCTTAAAATCCTTTCCCCTTTCGGCATTGCCCTCCGATTCAAGTCCAAACTTACCATTACGAAAAGCAAAAACCCTTTATGATTTGTTCCCTGCCTGCTAGTCCATCCTAAATTCCCCCAGCTCCCCACAGCCGATGAGCATCCACTTCCTTGAAGTTCCTGTCGCTGAACCGTTCTTGTGCCAGACCAACTTAGTGTTTAAAATAAAGATAAAAATTCAATTTTTTGGTCCATTCCTGTATGGCCAGGGTCAAGTTATTTAACCATCTGGGCTTCCCTCCTCAGGAAGAGGAAAATATTTAATATCTTGCAGGGTTGTGGTATTAAATGCATGCCTGGCATGCATTAAGCATCGATTCAACATAGGTCTTACCCCTTCTTCCACCTCCCTTGTCTTAACTCTCGGTCAGTCTTTGGGGTTCAGCTCTGTTGTCACCTTGCTGAAGACATCCCTGACTGTCCCATCAAGTATAGCTTAAGGACCGCCTTCAGATATTTTCTCTACATTTTTACAAATATTTATCATAAAGTATTATATTTTAACCATTTATCTATATATCTGACAGCCTTTTAATAATATCTGACATTTCTGAAATGCTTAGTATTTGTCAAGCACTTTATATGTATTAATTCTTTTAATTCCTGTAACGACCCTATGAGGTAGGGACTCATCCCCAGGTTACAGTTGAGGAAACATAGCAAAAGGTTCATTAAGTACAGTAATTATGCAAGCTTTGTGTCTTTTCTCAACTCATCCCAAACCTAACCCCTCAGTCTGTCCCTTTTTCCTTCATTCAATAACCACCCTCATAGCTTCATTTCCTTGCCTGCCCAGCCTGGAGCCCATGATATTCATCTTCAACTTCTTTTGATAGCCCCTTTAATATCTTCACCTTGTCCTTACAATTTGTAGGGTCCAAACTTTGAATCAATCTAACTGTGACATTTCTTCTTTCTTGAACCTGAGTTACTGGAGGAAATCACTACAAATTCATGTTCTGCAAACTTAGGTGAACCTTCTTAACAGTCCTTTTATGTATATTTGATGTTTTTATATGTATCCTAGAACAGCTCCCTTCCATGACTTCACCAGGTTTCTCAAACTTTCCGTCCCACTTGCATCTGCCAGATACTTAAAAGGTTTATTTGTCTACACCCTCTGAATCCTATACAATTTTTTATTTGCACACAATAGAATTTAACTGTCAAACTTGAACAAAATAAAAATTTTTAAGAGAGACTGCAGAGCTCTCAGAACATAAGGAAAAGCTAGGTAGACTGGTCCTGGGAAAGGCAGGAAGGAGAGAAAGTTAGGACCACCTCCTTGGTGCCACTGCCCTCAGAATGACTCAGCACCAATCACTTCCTTCTTGTGTTTCCTCACTGACGTTCAAATTCCTGAGAATCTGATTGGCTTTCCTTGGGCGAAACTCTCACTCCTCAACTGGCATTCCACCATGGCATGGAGAGACGTGGATCCCAAAGAAAGAAGAGGAACCATTAGCAAAAGCAGGTAGAAGGGATGCTAGGCAAGGAAAAAGAGCAGACTACACATTCCCTTGGGCCCTTTCTGCTAATCTGGAAAAGCTTCCCTACTCTTGCCCAGAAGTGGTTGGCAGGATCTGTCAGAAGACACTGTAACCCTCCTAGGATCCTAGGAGTCTGATTCCTGCCTTGACAATTTAATTGAGCCTGAACTGCTATAGGAAAATGCTCTCTCAATATTTCCATTTCAGGATAGTTTTACTCACCCATTTGATTCTCTCTTGACACTAGCAAGTCTGCAACTCCTGAATTTGGCAAAGAGACTTATTATATATAATATTTAAATATTTAATAAAAATTATAATAAATGCATATTGGTTATATAATTATTCTCATCTTTTTATTTCTTAACTTTCATTTTTAATTTATTTCAGCTTACATAAAAGTTGCAAATACGGTAATTCATATGTATTCTTTACCTAGTTTCTCCAAATGTTAATATCTTAAATAACCACAATACAATCTAAATCAGGAAATTGTTACTGAAACAATATTATTAGCTAATCTACAGGCCTTATTCAAATTGTGTCAATTGTTCCATGTCCTTTTTTGGATAAGAATCCAATCCAGGGCCATATATTGCATGTAGTTTTCATGTCTCCTTAGTCTCCTTTAATCTGAAAAAAATTCCTCAATCTTTCTTCTTTAATGGTCTAAACAATTTTCAAGTGTACAGGCCAATTATTTTATAGAATGTCTCTAAATCTGGGTTAGTTACCTTATAAGTAAGATCAGGTTCTGCCTTTTTTGCAAGAATAGAATGTTGCATCACCAGAAAAACAAAACCGGGAGGATATATATATATGTATATATTAAAGAGATGTATTTTAAGGAATTGGATCATGCCATTGTGTGGGCTGGCAAATCCAAAATCCATTAAGCAGGCAGGCAGGCTGGAAATTCAAGCGAGAATTGGCATTGGAATTTTGAGTCCAAAAGTGGTAGGGGGAGCAGGCATGGTGGAAACTTAGACAAGAGTTGATGTTGTAGTCCTGAGGCAGAATTTCTTCTTTTCCAGACATCAGTGTTTTGCTCTTAAGTCTTGCAACTGATTGAATAAGGCCCACCCACATTTTCAAGGTGAATCTCCTTTACTTAAAGTCAACTACTAATAGATATTAACCACATCTACAATATATTCAAATTAGCATTTGATTAGGAGGGCAAGATGGTGTCGGGTTAAGTGGGCACTCACCATATCTCTCACAGAGGACGGCTGATTGGGAACAGGATCCTGCCCAAGTGGACTGTTCTGGGAGCCCACAGAGTGAGTGCCTTTGGGACATTGATCTGGAGGGAGCTGGACAGGGAGGTGGATTTCTCAAGATAAAACC
>PVKH010020618.1:0-14540 GCA_004027955.1 Chaetophractus vellerosus | reverse complement strand
AACCAGAGAATGTATGATCATGGGACCAGGGTATGGTCTTTTTCTTTAACGTATTCAGAGCAAACTCTAATTCAGAGATAACCAACCCAACCCAACCAAGCAAAACCATAAAGAAACAAGCTTTCTTGGATCAAAATAGAAGAACAAATAAACAATCTGAATGCTTCCCTTTTTATTTCACAAGGGGTTTGCAGTGACTTCAAGGAATTATAATAAGAAGTAGAGAACAGAGAGGAAGCCAAACAATTATTTCATTAATTACATATGTAGTATTTGCTGGATACACAAAGACATCAGCTATCAATGTATACGAGTGCTTCTGTACATGTACTTGCCTATCATATGTAAACTACAGGCTTTGGTATCTGAGACAAATATGAATATCTTTGAATATACATTCATACTCTAAAACATATACAAATACTGAGCTGCTTATTTTATATGTAGTCACTTTCTGTCAATCTTTTTGTCTTCAGACTTAAAAGTTTATCTTTCTTGCTTATGAACTAACTTAATACTTGTCAACATCAGTGCCACATTGAAAATTTAACATCATATTCAACATTACAATGAGAAGCTCATCTCTTCAGATATAAACCCCTTCCTCTGAATGTCAGACCATACAAAGCAAAGAATATTTTACCTCTATTCTAGTGGGTACTTTGGGACATATAAAGGGCGGAGCCAACTTAACATTGTCTTAAACTTGTTCCCTTAAGAACTATGTATGCTATTTTTTTTTCTTGTCATATACAACATTGCTTAGGACTTGCAGAATGGAGTTTTGTGGTGTATTAGTCAGCCAGAAGAGGTGCTGGTGCAAAGTATCAGATATCTGTTGGCTTTTATAAATGGTATTTATTTGGGGTAAAAGCTTACAATTACAAGGTCCTAAAGAGTCCACCTCAAGGTACCACAAGAGGTACTTTCTCACCAAAGATAATTGCCAATGTCTGGAGGGTTCAGCCTTCCTTCTTCCTCTAAGGCTCCGTGGCCCCAGCTTCTTCTGATCTCAGTTGTAGGCTGGCATAGGGCTCAGCTCTCTTCCCAGGGCTTCAGGGTCCTCTTCACTGTCTATGGAACTCTCTCTCTTTCCTCACATATCTACTTCTGTGTTCTCCTTGAGTGAATGTCCCTGCCTCCACGCGGGTAGGGACTCAACCCTGCATGCCCTAATGACATAGTGAAATCAAAGCCCTAATCTAAACATAATTTAATCAAAGGCATCTCAGCTGAATCTAATACAATCAAAGGGTATCACGCCCAGAGGAACAGACCAGTGTACAAACATAATCTATGTCTCTTTTTGGAATTCATAAATAATATCAAACTGCCACAAGTAGGAAAAAAACGAAGTATATTGCTACAGCTCAATCCTTATCTATGTGTTCAATAATGATGAGAAAGATGACTGCTTCCTCAGCAGTATTTAGCTTCTGTTTTTTTTTAAATGATCTGAATACCTATCAGGTGCTCCATTGAGTCATGGAGGAATTTGGGATGGAAGAGAGAGATGTAATGTTATCTAATCTAACAAGTTATAAACATGCAATTATAGACATAAAGTTCAATTCCAGGAAACTGCTCCACTCTATAATCAACAGCTCTCTAGAATTAGAAATTAAAAGGGGAATTAGCTCTTTGGAGTGGGTAGTGATGAGGAAGGATGTAAAGAATAATTATTTGACCATGACACTGGGATTCTTCTGTGGTTTTCTGTATGTTTCTTAGCTTTTTGTTTTGTTTTGTTTTTCATCATCTTCACTCTCTCCCTTAGAATCTGCACAAAAAGTTTCTCAGTAATGACTTTTATTGGATTGGCCTGAGGAAAAATTCTGGTTGGAAGTGGGAAGATGGATCAGCCCTAAAATCAAGGTAAGAGACTTCAAAGGAATGCATAAAAAAAGAGAGGAAAAGGGGAAGAAAAATGATATGTCTGGGGAAATAGATCAAGGATAGCAGATGGAGAGGAGAGGAAAGGGTAAGAAGGACAGGAACTAGGGAGCAAGGAGGAGAATGAAAAGTGGAAAAGGGTATAAAAAAGGATGACATATTAAAGAGAGGCTGATGAGCAGTTCTTATTGTGTGTGTGTTTTTTTTTTAGGAGGTACCTGGGACCGAACCTGGGACCTCGTACGTGGGAAGCAGGTGCTTAACCGCAGAGCCACACTGACTCCCTTTAGTCTGCTGATTTGAGAGCTGAGAGAAGTAGGGTCCTGAAGGAGGAGAAAGAATTTGCTCAGTTTATCCCTTCATGGCTTTTAACTTCTTCACTCTGCATGCCACCTTAAGCAATTAACTTTCCTGGTTTCTTATAGGATTATTTCTAACAGCTTGGTACAGATGTGTGGGACCGTCAGCAAAGTGGGTCTGCAAGCCTCGAGCTGTGAAGTTTCTTTACAATGGATCTGTAAGAAGGCCAGACTTTGATGGATGGCCACTCTGTCCTGTCCTGATCTTCAAACCTGTCATATAGCTCCCTAAAAAGGGGGAGCTGGCCACTGGGAGTTGGGACAGCCATGGATACATATGAAACCAGAGACTTTGATGATACAGTATTAGATGTAAGATGAATGCAGCCTTGATGCTTTATTGCTGGATTCTTTTTGAGATTAATTAGATATTATGTTAATGATATAAAGGCAATATCTAGGCAAATTTGTGAAATAGGTAACATTTGTTTTTAGTATTTCTCACTCTAGCAACTGATGCTGCCTCCCTCATCCCTACCCCCACCACCTCTGTCAAAATGTTCCTTTTCTGTTATAATCTCAAGTAAGCTGATGAAATCTGTTCAAATATATACTATTGCTAATGTAATAGATGGCTTTTATGTGTACCACTAGGTTATCCTGTTTCTTCTCCCAGATAATATATTTTAATTCATAGAGTAGCCCTGTGCAGATAAAGCTTTACTCTAAAGAATAATGCCAATGGTGAGAATATAAATTGTGGGGAGTGAGGGCAAGGAAGTGCTTCCCAGTTTTCAGCTCTTTATATCCTAGAGACCCGGCCTTTATTGAATTTGTTTTTTCTGCGTATGCATAATTGTGGTTGAATAAACCAGTGTGTGAACATTTTTTTCCATGTTGTGAATGTGTGATTTGCAGCTTAATTCCATCACAGTGGTCAATCTTGTAAAGCATTTTCATAGAGGAAAGTTTACAGAAGCTGTTTACATGGTTGGGCACCTGTTGGGGATTGAATTAAGTCCCCCACAAAAGGCATGTTCAGGTCCCAAACTCTGGTCCATGGGTGTGAACCCATTTGTAAATAAGGCCCTTGAAGATGTTATTAGTTAAGGTGTGCCCAGACTGGATGAGGTGGGCCTTAATCCAATATGGCTTATAAGTGAAGGAAATTGGACAAAGAAGAAAAAGCCAGAAGGAACAGCCAGAAGCCAGAAGTCAACAGAAACCAGAAGGGAAAGAAGACATTGCCATGTGCATTGCCATGTGACAGAAAAGCCAAGGAACCCCAAACATTGTTGACCAGCCAGAACACTCTGACCTGGGAGAGAGCAAACCTTCTAGTCTTCCAGCCAACAACCAGATGTTAAGCCCTTCCATTCTATGGCAGTTGTTTTAGCAGGCTGGAAACTAAAACAGCCCTCAAATTATTTTAGGTTCTGATGCCTGAAAAATGAGAATGGCTTTATTAATTCTCCTTAATATGGCTTGGACCTAGACAAGGAGGGAAGGTAATGTTTAAGGATCTTGGAGGCAGTAATGGAGGGGACAATAATCCTGAAATGCTAATGACACTAGATTATAATCTGATTATTTGTCTTTCTCTTCCATAGTTCTTTTTGTGTATGACCTGTATCTTATCTACCACTATATATCAATATCTCAAGCATCTATGATAGTGCTTACATTCAGTGAATATTAGATAAATGAATGAATGAACAAAAAATAAGAATTTAAAAATTCCTATTCTAGTTGTCTTAGCTCAAATTGGTTAGAGGGATTAAAGGCAAGAAAAATGGTATATCCTAATTTTCCCTAACCTACTCACATAAGCACTCAATAACTGATTGTAAAAAGACAGAGGACCAGTTTAATCTGGATGGAATGCTCATAGAAAAAAGTAATGGAAACAGGCTCCTATTCTCTATCATCTCTTACCTTTGGCTCTGTAGTAAAATATCCTTACATTGCGGTGGAAGTGGGAGGGTTGGGGTTGTCCCTTGGTGATGATGGTGGTGACCCCCAGTTGATTAAAGATGATAGTGGTTCCTTTTGGGCCATGTCTTGGCTCTGCTACAGGATGGACAATCTCATTTATTTATTTGAAGAGAAACCAAGGAGTACAGTAGGCTTTTTCTTTTAAGTATATACTTTATTCAGATTTCCTTAGGTTTTTTTTTTTTAAAGGAGGTACATGGGTATTGAAACTGGTGACCTCGTATATGCAAATCAGGTGTTCAACCACTGAGCTATACCCACTCCACATAAAGTAAGCTTTTAAATTATGTGCATCTACCCTCTGAACAGGCTTCAGTCCTCTTATAATGATTTTCTCCACCTGCCACCAGAATTGGGTCTAGTTCTTCACTGCTTTGTCTCTCTTAAGGATGTTACATTAGAAAAGGCAGCTTATTTCCCAGGCTTTTATTTATCTCTTGGACATTTTTGTTAGGGGCTAGGATCAGTTTTGACAATTATTTTACCTTGTCTAGTGAAATAGTTTGGTGAAACAAAAAACTATGTATTTTTAAATCATCACCTGCACACCTGATTGCACAGCTGATTCCTCTGATTAACATTATACGCTAAGCTCATCTAAGACATGCAGTATTTGGAATAAGATATTTACTAACGTTAATAAAGCATTAATAAAATGAGAATGATAGAGAATACAGAGAAGGTAAAAACATCCATAGAGGCCACATCTACATGATATCTGAGGCCTCAGCAGGAAACATGAAAGGAATAGGATTGTGTCGTCCTTGTAATATTAATAATTTCATTATATTAATAATGAAAAAGTTTGAAATATTTTGAGAATCACCAAAATGTGACCTAGAGACTCAAAGTGAGCACGTGCTGTTGGAAAAATGGTGCCAATAGACTTGCTTGACACAGGGTTGCCACAAACCTTCAATTTGTAAAAAATGCATTATCTGTGAATTGCAATAAAGCAAAGTGCAATAAAATTAGGTATTCCTGTATCTGTTATTGTGATCTATGAACAGTGATATTTGATATTACTACTGCAATTGTTTTGGGATGCCATGAACTGTGCCCATATAAGATGGTGAACTTAATTGATAAATATTGTTTGTGTGCTGATTGTTCCACTGGCTGGCCATTCCCCATCTTTGTCCCTTGGCTTGTTATCCTTGAGATACAACAATGTTGAAAATAGGCTAATTAATAATGGTACAATGGTCTGTAAGTGTTCAAGTGAAAGGAAGAGTCAATGGCTAGAAATGACTAAACTTAGTGAGGAAGGCATATTAAAAGCTGGGATAGGCTGAGAGTGAGGCCTCTTGCATCAAAAGTTAGCCAAGGTGTGAATGCAAAGGAAAAGTTCTAGAAGGAAAATTAAAATTGCTGCTCTAGTGAACACATATTAAGAAAGTGAGACAGACTTATTGTTGATGGGGAGAAAGTTTTAGTGGTCTGGATAGAAGATCAAACTAATCACCATATTCCTTTAAGTGAAAACCTAATCCAGAGCAATGCCTTCATTTTCTTTAAGTCAGTGAAGGCTGAGAGAGGTGAGGAAGCTGCAGAAGAAAAGTTTGAAGCTAGCAAAGGTTGGTTCATAAGGTTTAAGGAAGGAAACTTTCTATAGCATAAAAGTGCAAGGTAAAAAGCAGCAGGTGTTTATGTAAAAACTGCAGCAAGTTATCCAGAAGATCTAGCAGAGATAACTGATGAAGGTGGCTACACTAAACAATAGATTTTCAATGTAGATGGAACTGTCTTATATTGGAAAAAGATGCCATCTAGGACTTTCATAGCTAGAGAGAATTCAATGCCTGGCTTCAAATCTTCAAAGAACAGTCTGACACTCTTGATAGAGGCTAATACAGCTGGTGACTTTAGGTTTAATGGTGATATAAAGGCAGTGGCCACCAGAGGTTCTGAGGGGAGGGAGAGGGAAGAATGGGTGTAACATGGGGGCATTTTTGGGACATTAGAATTGTCCTGCATGACATTGCAGTGACAGTACTGGCTATTATACATTTTGTCAAAACCTGTAAAACTGTGCAGGACAAAGTGTAAATTATAATGTAAACTATAGTCCATGGCTAGTAACAATGCTTCAATATGTGCTCATCAATTGTAACAAATGTACCACACTAATGAAATATGTTGTTATATTTAAATATGGAATGCTTCATGAATTTTTGTGTCATCCTTGCACAGGGGCCATGCTAATCTCTGTATCATTCCAAATTTAGTATATGTGTTGCTGAATGAACACTCCTATATATATATTTAAATTTATTTTATTTACCTCTCCCCACCCCCTTGTTGTTTGCACTTGCTGTGTCTGTTTGTCTTCCTTGTTTCTTTTAGGAGGCACCAGGAACTGAACCCAAGACCTCTGATATGGGAGGGAGCCACCTCCGTTCTCTGCTTTGTGTGTCTCTCGTGTTTTTCTTCTCGTGTCTCTTGTTGCATCAGCTTGCCACAGCTGCCCATCGTGCCAGCTCACTGTCTTCTTTAGGAGGCACTGGGAACCGAGCCAGGGACCTCCCGTGTGGTAGGCAGGAGCTCAATTGCTTGAGCCACATCTGCTTCCCACCCTTATATTTTCAATGTAACATTTATGTAATCTAAAGTTTCTTTAAAAAACAAACAAACAAACAAACAAACAAAACAAAGCACACAAACAACAAGAATTATGCTAAATCTACTATGCCTGTGCTTTATAAATGGAACAAAGCCTGGATGACAACACATTTGTTTACAACATGGTTTACTGAATACTTTAAGCCCACTATTAAGACCTGCTAAAAAAAATTCATTCCATATTTTATTGCTCATTAATAGTGTACCTGGTCACCCAAGAGCACCGATGGAGATGTACAATGATTAATGTTTTCATGATTGCTAGTGCAGCATCCATTCTGTAGCCCATGGGTCAAGGAGTCATTTCAACTTCCAACTCTTATTATTTAAGAAATACATTTCGTAAGGTTATGGCTGCCATAGACAGTGATTTCTCTGATTAATCAGGTCAAAGTAAATTGAAAATCTTTAAAAGGACTCACCATTCTAGATGCCATTTAGAATATTCAGAATTCATGGGAGGAGCTCAAAATATCAAAACTAACAGAAATTTGGAAGAAGTTGTTTTCAACCCTCATGATGACTGAGGGGTTTAAGACTTCAGTGGAGAAAGTCACTGCAGATGTAGTGGAAATAGCAAGAGAACTAGAATTAGAAGTGGAGCCTGTGGAAACACCCAGGTCCAATGGTCAGGGTAGATAGCTCCAGAGTTTGGTGCCTTGCCAGTGGGCCCTACTTTGGAGTTTGTGTTCCTGAGAGCGACAGAATTGGACTCAATTAGGGCTTCCCTACACATGGCTCATCTGTTCCTTCTATTTAAGCCTATACTTGGTGTTGGAGTTGGTAGGTGTATGTCTAAGAGACTAGAGTCTTTGGGCTGTCCATGTGCCAGCCAGGCCCGGAGCCTTAGCAGAGTTGCAACAGCTATTCTCCAGTTCGTTGGACTCACCCAGGACAACTAACAAGGAGATGAGGATTGACAACCACCATACCAAGGAAACGAGAGAGTCGACAACTGCAAGCAAGAGAGTACCATCCATCGGCTGTATGGGATTGAAGCCTCCTCTCAGTTAGAGTTGGAGTGGATATCACCATCCCAGAATCCTCAGGATTGGGGAATGAATTATGGACTAGAGTGGACTTACTGGCATTCTACTATAGACACATTGTGATTCTAGCATTGGAAGCAATTACAACATTGATGTGGAGGTAGTGACCACTGGAGGTTCTGGGGGCAGGGGGAGGGAAAAACAATTGTAATATGGGGCTTTTCCAGGACTTGGGAATTGTCCTGAATGACATTGCATGACAGATATAGGCCATTTTATGTCATCCCATAACATGCAGAACTGTGTGGGAGAGAGTGTAGACTACAATGTAAACTATGGTCCATGCTCAGTAGGAAAACCCCAGGATGTGTTTATCAATTGCAGTGAATGTGTCACACTAATGATGGACGTTTATGTGGTAGGTTATGGGAGGTGTGGGGAGTGGGGCATATGGGAATCCCTATATTTTTGTCTCTCTTCTTGGGGCCTCTGCTGTGTCTAATGGAGCATTCTCTTTCCTCACGTACCTGCTTCTCTGTGTGCTTATTTCTCAGGCTCCAAAATCAAATTCTGTCTCCTCTGCCATGTCATTTTCTCTGTGAGTATCCACTCACCAAGGGGGCAGAGACTCAACATCCTACTGATGTGGCCAAATCAAAGCCCCAATCATGATGTAATCATGCCCAGGTACAGACCAGTTTACAAACATAATCCAATATCTATTTTGGAATTCATAAACAATACCAAACTGCTACACTACACCCTCTGAATTACAAAAAGACATTACAATATATAAAAAAACCTTATTTCAGTAACAATACTATGTACAAAATCGTATCATAATCAATTTAAGAAATACAGTTTGTCTTGGGGCAAAGTCCTGTCTGGATGTAGACCTCTGAAACTTACAAAACCATTTAACTGCTTCTAATACACAAATAGACAGACAAAGGATAAACATTTTCATTACCAAAAGGAGGATTTGGGAGGGAAACCTGAGTCATGGATCCTCTACAGTTCAGTAAGCCTGCAGGGCATCCTCCATTTGATTTCAAAGTCTGAGAGTCATTCTTAAGAGGATGATTTCTTCTCCCTGGGGCCTCATGGGGATCCACCCTTTCCACAGGCTTGCCCAATGGCCATTTTCTTGGCTCCACCTTCATCAAGCATCTGGGTGTTGACCAAGCTCTAGACCTCACCCTCCAAGAGCATTGGGGTGATTGCCACACTTTGAGTTAGAGTCTTAACCCCCCCCAGGGGAGTGAGACAACATTCTCCCTAACCTTTGGCATACAGGCTCATCCCTCTCAGAGCAACAAGTTCCCTAACCCATGGGGGACAGGTCCACCCCTCTCAGACCTATGGGGTGGTGACCTTAAGCTCCCTAATCCTTGGGGAATGTGATTCAGTCTCTCTCTACCCTGGGGTGGCAAAACTCTCCCAGAACATTGGGTGGGAACATCCACTCTCTTCAACTGCCAGGGCAAACTCACCCTTTCTGTACACATGGGTGGGGTTCCTCTCTTGGCCCAAGGCGATGTCTTAATTCCAGATCTCAGCTTCCATGGTTTTCCTCTTAAAGTTGTTTCTCCTTCAATCTCTCCTTCCATGTCCCTTGTATTAGTCAGCTAAAGAGGTTGCCTTTGCAAAATATTCCAATAATTGGTTGGTCTTTATAAAGGGTATTTATTTGGGGTAGAAGCTTACAGTTACCAGGCCACAAAGCATAAGTTTCTTCTCTCACCAAAGTCCAAGTGTTGGAGCAAGGCAGCTGCTGACATCTGCAAGGGCTCAGGCCTTTGGGTTCCTCTCCTGCCGGGCCTGCGTTTCTCTCCGGGCTTAGCGCTTCTTCCACAAGGTCAGCTGTAGACTATCAGGTGAACGGCCCTCTCCAACATCAGGATTGTATCTCAAAAATTTGCTTCTCAAAATTTCTGGCTTGCCTTTTACACTTGAGACCACACCCACCGAGGGGTGGAGCTCAATGACCTATTGACGCAGCCCAGTCAATGCCCTAATCATAACCCAATCATGCCCAGATGAGAAGATCAGTTTACAAGCATGATTCAATTTATATTTTTGGAATTCATAATTAAATAAAACTGTCAAACCATTACATCCCTTTTAGCCCAAGCTGACAGTGGTTTTGTTCATACAGCTTTATCAAAAAGCTTGTTGGTTTAGCATGCAAGAAGCAGGAGTCCTAGCCATCAGACAGTAAGACTTTCCACAACTCTTTCCGAGATAACTGCATCTTCAATCCTGATTTACAAGTTCCATATTTCATTAAGTCCTCAAATGGGGCACTATCACCTGGGAGCTTGATTTCCAGGGGCTTGGAATTTCCAGAATCAGTTTCTGGTTTCTTTGTGCCTAACAGTTTAGTCCTCAGCCTGTCTCTCTTGTCTAGCCTTTTGCTATAAGCTGCAAGTAGAAGCCAAGCCACATTCTCTGAGTTTACTTTGGAAAGTTAAATGCCCAGGCTCACCATTTTCAAATTCTGCCTTCCATAAAACACCAGGAGTCAATCTTGCTAAGTTCTCTGTGACTTTAAAACATGGATCACCTTCCTTCCAGTTTCTAATAATAGTTTTATCATTTACTTCTAAGGCCTCATAAAAAGTCTCTTTAGAGTCCACATTACTATCAACAGTCCTGTCAAAGCACTGTAGTTCTTCTCTACCAAGCATCTCACAATTCCTCAAAAAATACTCCTTACCCATTTATAAAACCATTCCAGCATTTTGGCAATTGCAAAACACTTCCCCACTCTCCAGTACCGAATTCTGTATTAGTCAGCCAAAGGGGTGCTGATGCAAAATACAAGAAATCTGTTGGCTTTTATAAAGGGCATTTATTTGGGGGTAGTAGCTTACAGTATCAGGCCATAAAGCATAAGTTACATAAGTCTGTTGCCACATGTTGGAGCAAGATGGTTGCCCATGTCTGCCAAAAGTTCAGGCTTCCTAGGTTTCTCTCTTCCTGGGGCTGGTTTTCTCTCCGGGCTCAGCTTCTCTGCTCCTCTGTGTCCTTACTTCCCAGGTTCCAGCATCCAAAACTCTAAACCTCCTTCTCTGTGGTGTGGTTTCTCTGTGAGTCCCTGCCCACTAAGGGGGCAGGGACTTAACATCCTACTGATGTCGCCCAATCAAAGCCCCAGTCGTAATCCAGTCATGCCCAGGTATAGACCAGTTTACAGACATAATCCAATATCTATTTTTGGGATTCATAAACAATACCAAACTGCTACAGGTCCCTTTTAGATCTTCATGAGAAAGTTATACTTGTAGAATTTTATGGTTTGAATTGAACTGAAGTTAATCCATAAGTCAAAATTTAAATGGTTCTGAAGATGAAACATACTCTCTCAGGTATTAAGATCTTTTTAAGGAGATAAGAGTGCTGTGTCTCAGCTTTAGAAAACCCCAGAGTCTTTAAATATAATGAGTTAGTCTTAAGCCTTCAACATCAAATGGCACAGTTTAAAAGTCATCAAAATAAATGTATGCTTCCGCATTTTTTCTTAAAGATGCTAGGTTGTAGGCATCTACATCTCCGAATCTATACAAATTTGCCCTGGCACCTGAACCCAACAATCTAAATTATATTCCGTAGAGTCTTTTTCTCAAGAAATAAGTTGCTTATATAAAGAACTGTGTGATTAAAGATGTTTAGTCAATTATTTCATTGATAGAGGCAAATATCTTTGAAAAAAATGAACAAATCAGGTAGGATCATGTGCTGAATCCTGATGCACTCCATCAAAGGACTCCTTTCAATTCGACATTCATCCTTTAATCTGCCTTTTGCGTACAATATTCCACCTGCTTTGAATTTTCTAACTTTACAAGTACACACTGGGTTTATAAGGGATATTAAGAATGTGTTATTCTTTGCCGGTAACCTGACACACTATTTACAGTAGTCCTAGTTATTCCTTTTCTTTAATTCACTTAAATATTTATTGAAGTTGTTCTTACTCAACTAAGAGTGGTTTAAGATCTTTGCATTATGTCAGCAGCATGACACTTGGACAACACAACTTGTCAGGGTGCCCTTTGTATAGCAGTACTCGGGAGCTCTCTGGAGGGTTAGCTGGGTCCAGATTTTTGTTGTTCACAAGATTCATTCTTTCGTTCATAATGTTTTTGAGCATTTGCTATATGCCAAGGACTTTGGTGGGTATGCGGAAAATAAGGGCAAACAAAACAGATAGCTTGGTGAAGTTTATAGTCTGGTACGAAAGGTATTAATTTAACAAATAATCACATAAAATATATTGTATATTTTGTCAAATTTAAGAACGTTGTCAGTAGTAATGTGCATCTTGATTTTAGAGATGTTTAAATGTGAAAAAACGTGTGTCTTAAATCCACTGATTGTGGTAATTGCAAATTGTGATGTGCAATGAAAGAAAAACGTTAGCTGTAATGAGGCTAAACAAGAAGACCTGGCTTGGTCCGTGTCGTCTTCTTGAAGAAGGGTCACTGGAACTGGTATTTGACAGGTGAATAGGATTAACCAGGTAAGTGAGTGAGGAAGGTAGCAAGCACAGGGAGAGCATGTTCACAGGCACCTAGACAAGAAGAAATGATATACTTAAAAAGCCAAGACCAGGCTGGAGGGCACGACAGGGGCTATATCAGGTAAGGCTCTGTAAGTTATGCTAAGGAGTTTATCTTTATTTCAAATGTAACTAAAAGTCACTGAAGGGTAGTAAGCAGGAAGATGATATGATCATTTCATCTTTGAGGTGAATTACAGGTTCCTCATGTTAACAATGACTTTTCACTCCTGGCTCCGTCTGGAAGGGTAATGATATGTTTTTCCTTAGGAGGACTTTCAGTCTCTTCAGATTGGACATCTATGAGGTAAATATTTTTCTTGTTAGAAATGATCTCCTTTCATTGCACAACTTTGATGGCAACCAAGTCTTTATTTTCATATTCATACTGAGGTAGGAAAGGAGTGGGAGTTGGGGACAGAAAACCATTCTGGCCCACAGAAGGGAGTATGAAAGGACTGTGATAAAAGCTGAGGGAAGAGCGATTTTCAAGGTGGAGGTATCACTCATCAGTGTCAAATGCTAAGGAGATGAAAAGTAACATAATAAGAAAATAAGTCAATATTCAATGAAATTGACAATGTGGAGGTCATTGTTCATTATGGTTCCTTGGTGTGCTGGTGACAAATATGAAATTTCAGTGAGTTGACAAATGAATAGGATGTAAGGAAGTGGAAAATATGAGTTCAGAAAGGTTCTTTTAAGAGGTTTGGTTATGACAGGAAGGAAAGTGGTAATAACTTATCTAAATAAAGGTTATATGTAGGGTAAACTTTTTTTTTTTTTTTTTTGTGGTACCAGGCCGGGGATTGAACCTTGGACTTTGTATGTGGGAAACTGGTGCTCAACCACTGAGCCATATCCGCTTCCCTGAGTTGTTTTTTTTTTTTGTTTGTTTGCTTGTTTGTTTTTAGGAGGTACAGGGGACCGAACCTGGGACCTCCCATGTGGGAAGCAGGTACTCAACTGGTTGAGCCACATCCTCTCCCTGTCAATATATTTAAAAAATATAGATAGGAGACAGTGGCACATTTTAGAACTTGAGGTAAAAAAATTCAGTTGAACGGGAGAGATTAAAAAATGCAAGGAGAGAGGATGCTTAAGAGATCAAGATCCTTGAGGCCACAGATGAATATGACACCCAAAGGACAACCAGAAGAGATAAATTTGGGTGGTAGGTGTGTCCCCTTTACAACACCATGGGGAAGGATGGGTGAGGAACCTGATGTTTGTAAATGATGGGAAAGAAAATGTAGTCTGGTCTTGTCTTATGAATTCCAATTTCTCAGTAAAATAAGACAAGGTCATGTGCTAAGAATGAGGGAGGAAGTGATGGATTAGGGGGCCTATGGGAGTTGGAATTTTGGAACAATCACAAGGAGAGACATCTGTCTATAGGCTCAAAATTGATGGGCAATACTGAGAACTCAGGTGACGTGGGGGGCCATACATTTTTAGTGGCTTCAGTCTGCACCATTGAATGATTTTTGGCAGGAACCACATCAGAGTAGTTGTAATAACAGAGAAGTCAAATGGTAGGAATGATGAGGGTAGAGTTTTGCTGGGTGGTTTCAGGGTAAGGAAAGAGATGTAAGGAAATCCAGTCGGAGACTGGGGTCCTGCCATGAGGGAACATGCTGGCTAGGAGATTTGGGAGTAATGGTGTAGGAGATGAAATAAAGATTACAGTGAACATTCTTGTACATATATCCTATTTCTGTATAACATTTCCTGAAAGTGGGGATCATGGGCTAAAATGTTTCCCCAATTAAAATTTTAATAGATACTACCAGATTATTTTTCAAAAAGGCTGAAGCAATTTTACGTCTGCTAGCAATGGAAGCGAGTGCTGGTCCTCCTCCTTTCTCAATGTTTTAAATGCTGGCTAAGCATCATCATCACCATTTGTATTAGTCAGCCAAAGGGGTGCTGATGCAAAATACCAATAATTGGTTGGTTTTTATAAAGGGTATTTATTTGGGGTAGAAGTCTACAGTTACCAGGCCATAAAGCATAAGTTTCTTCCCTCACCAAGGTCCACTGCCACGTGTTGGAGCAAGACAGCTGCCAACGTTTGCCAGGGTTCAGGCTTCTTGGGTTCCTCTCTTCCCGGGGCTGCGTTTCTCTCCCGGCTCAGCTCCTCTGGTTCCTCCACAAGGTCAGCTGTAGACTATGAGG